>NJDD01006700.1:192385-206189 GCA_002245505.1 Calephelis nemesis | reverse complement strand
CTCTACAAAATCGTTGCTTATGAAAGGCCGGTGGTCAAATCTACTCAGGGGATTCAGAACAATATTGCGGAAAGGTATAAATTGAAGTAAAATACTCTTTCAAAACTTACGTCGACAATAGGATTTTTTTGCTCTTGATTCATAAGGTTCTATGTCTAATTTACATTCACAGTCATCAAACACAGCTGTTAAATGAACATCTGTGCCATTTTCTATTAAACTCTTTTTATTTTTGCTTTGACATTTGACACATGGCATTCGATTTGGAAAAGCGATTATTTTATCTGTACCAAGTGAAGATATGTCTTTACCAGCCATTTTTCTGAAACAAAGAAATGAGTATATTATTTACAACACAACACTGAACTGACAACTGGATTAAAATATAATTGGGTATTTAATAAAAATCATCATTTTTCATAATTATTGTATAATCAATCATTTTCATAAATAATTTTTCATACAATTACAATTCACTTTCCACGAATAAAGCCTTAAAAGCCTAAAGCGGTAAAGCCTTATGATAAATTTATTCAAATCAAATTTAAAACGCTCAGCAACATTATTAATTATGTAAATGTATGTATAAAAGTCTGTAAATGTTTAATGATGACATTTATTTCTTTACAAGTCAACTAAACTCAAATCGAAATAATAATTAATTAATGGAGATGTATTAAACACCAGTTTTTGCGCGCGGCTTCACCCGCTAACTGCTTATCGCACCCTCAGTAATATAAGGGCACAATCCAAAAAACTAATTTTTGGGAAATTGTCTTTTAAGATACAGTATTTTTTCCGATAATATCATGTGTTAAAATAAATATAATTACCGTGTTATTCTTATGTTTATTCTCTTTCTGCTAGCACTAACCAGTAGCGAATCATTTTGTGCCTTTATCATTCAAAATCCCAGTCGTGTATGGAATTTTAAATGTGAAAATATTGACTTGGGCCCTTATATTACTGAAGGTGCGTTATATGTTTAGTAGCTGTTACCCACAGCTTCGCCTGCCTATCCTAGTTATCCTCGTTTATCAAGTCCTAGTGTACACCCCTAACTCAACCGACGAACCGCGAGCCTCAGGTTCGATTCCCAACGATGCATTTAAGGGTTTGGGTGCTTATTAAATTTATTCTGGTATAAATGAAAGTATTTCTATAATATTAGCAACATTACTAACACCCAACAAGGACAATTTATTTATTTTGAGGTAAAATTCAATTTGTTTCCTTTGAGGCAAAATTCAATTTGTTTAACTTATCCAGGGATATTTACATATCTCTCCCACGGTACCCTTTGAATTTAAGATAAAAAGTAACTTACGGTTTTTCTGAAGTCTAACATATTTTAATAAAATTAATTATGATCTGTCCAGCCATTTTGACGCGAAAATGGAACAAAAGTACAATAATATGTAATATTCTAATATCTAACTATCTCATGAAAATAAAAAGACTATGTTAATGTCTCTATATATTAATCTGCACTACCGCAGTTCCCTTAAAATTAAACTTCACCGACAGTTATAGAAACTTCTAACAGAAAAATCGTTCGATACTCAAGAAATACAGAAAAAGGTTTGAGCATCAAACGCTTTTCCATTCATGTCAAAATAATTACAAACGATGATAACATGTACAATAAACAAAAGGAATCCTCATCACGATATCTCACCCACGTTTGCAACAACTTTTTTTTGTCAATCACTAATATGTTGCTAACCGCGAGATTTTTACAACTTCACCGGACTATAAGAAACAACAACAAAAATCAAATTCAAACCAAGGGTTTCAAAAGCAGTCGCTCTACGTGTGGGACACAGTCCACTCATAGTTTCGGAATTTAATGACAAACAAAGATGCTTATATTATTTGAATACGAATCTATATATTAGTACGTGATGCCAGAATTTTGGACTCAATTTTACGAAAATTGCGAGGACGCAGGATCATAAAATTTAGCACACTTATAGTTTATATGCAGGTGAAGTGCAGAACGCTAATGTTTTTCAAAAATAATGCTTATGAAGTACATAATCAATAAACAAAACATTATCCACACTACCATGCATTTGACACACACAAACAAATATATTGATGATAACGATAAAAGATCACAGATGGCGCACTAAAAAGTTTGGAAACAAAGTAGTTGGTATTGAGAAATGAAGATGGCGTTCTTATCAACAAGATATTAAAATTTAGTATGGTCGAATTTCGACTAACGGGCGACCCGTTGGTCGAAATTCGACCATACTAAATTTTAAACTTTACGAGTAAAATTAAATTGTATTTGATATTTTACTATCCCGACGATTGGTAAAACTTTCAAATATTCATACTTTTAAATAAAGACTTGTATTGTTGTACTTATCACTTATAATTTATTATCATATTTATAGGCTAGCGGTTTCGCATTTTACAGCAGCATCAGGTTAAAAATAGTTCAGTTAGTACCCGCAACTTCGATAGGGTGCGCATATTTCCATACAACCTTTCATTCCCCCTTGTATTCCTTAAGGCGTTATATTTTTTTTAATAGGAGCCTTTGTTTTAAACTCGAGTCTGTAGCAATATGTATATCAAAATCGGTCAAGCGATTTAGCCTTGACAGCGTTACAGACAAACAGAGAAACTTGAATCAGTAAAACTAGCCTAATTTTTCCGTAGCAAGTTTGTTATAAAATGTGTTTTAATTAGTAACATTAGAATAATTTTATCATAACAAGTTTGTCATAAATCTACAATGGCCGACTAGCGGCCAATATTGATAACCTATCTAAAGTCTACTTATAAAGTTAATGCTACAGATGATGGTGCCCTAGTTGTGACTCTGTCTACCCCTTAGTGGATATGGGCGTGAAGATACTTACTTACTTTGCTACTGATGACGAAGACCGATCAAATAGAAGTAAGTGCATAAGTTCCCTCTTTCGAATATGAGCAACGACGGGAATAAAATTAGTATGACGAAGATTACAGTTTTTAAATAGAACTAGGTACTTCATAGAGCTAAGGATCATATTGATAACTAACTCTCATCTAAATATATATGAGTTACGTGTCAGGTTGTTTGTCCGCGATGGACTCCTAAACTACTTAACTGATTTCAATCAAATTTGCACACCGTGTGTAGTTTAATCCACCTTGAAAGATAGGATACGTCTTAATTTATGATCAAAAAAATTAGCATCCGAGCAAAGTCGGAAAAGGCAGCTAGTTGTAATATATAGCATACAGATATCATAATAGAGATTAATGTTTTCACCAGGAAGAAACTTTATCTAACTGCATAACTTCACGTCCGTACCCCGGTGAGGCAAGCAGAGGTAGCAACAGGGCACCAAAACTAGCTGAAGGTTCATAGCACATATTGTGACACGTGACAATCTTCCAAGTCTATGTTTATTAGGAAATTGAAAAATCCATTGTGACTTGCCCGATCAGGGAATCGAAATTGGGCCCTCATCTAGTCACCACCAACACCCGATCACGAGACCACTGAACTGTCAATATGTCATGTCATGTCAGTATACATGTATTTAATTCCGCCCGCGACTCCGTCCGCGCGGATGTCGGTCTTCGCGTGATAAAACTGAAAAATTAAGATTTTTTCTACGTGTTTTTCCAGGATAAAAAGTAAGGTATAATTATACCAAGTTTCATCCAATTCGAACCGTTAGCTTTCACGTGATGCCTCAACATACAGACAGACAGACAAACATTTTTTAACCACATATTTGGGTTTGGTATCGATCCAGTAACACCCCCTGCTATTTATTTTTTAAATATTTTCAATGTACAGAATAGCCACTTCTACAGATTTATTATACATATGTATAGATTATACAAAATTTAATATAGTCTGCACAAGTAACAGTAGAGTTGCGAGAGTAGTAGTATGAAAAAGTAAAGGCAACTACACACACAAATAGAAATTTTAAAAAAATCAAATTTTAAATTATTTGGTATAATATTTTGGTTATATAATTATTATATTATTGTAACCGATTAATACTGTTGGAGACATTATAGTTTCAAGGACTTTGTTCCCGTTTTTATAGCAACGACGATTTCACTTTGATTTATAACTGTAACAATACAGGTGGTAAGTATGTTATTTCTTACTCGCCCGAAGCTTACCTGGCTTACCTGAAGCTTACCTTACCCGAAGCTTACCTGGCCCGAAGCTTAACTTACATGAAGCTTAGATATGTTTCATTTTTCGGATTCCTGCTAAGCCGTTAAAGGGTTATTTTTTGTTTTTAAATATTATTGCATTTTTTTTGTAGTTATTTTAAAATCAATATTCACACTCGTCTTAAGTAAAACTGTACCTAATAGATAGCAATAACTTGAAAAAAGATAACAATATGACTTTTTTGGTGTTGTTACCAAAAAATCAAACTGCATTTTATTCCTTTTATTTTCTGTATTTATTATTGAAATGAATAAAAATGATTTGGCTTTGGAACACCAAAAGTAGTTAGATAACTACATCCAAAACATTCTTCACCTTCACGAAAGAGAGTTATGAGCCATATTATTTAAAAAATCGTTTTTTGTTAAAAAAATATCAACACACACGACAACTAGCATTTTGAAACTGTGAATGTTAGTAAAATAGGAAATGGAAATTTTGCTTTGAAGCTAATCTGGAGGTAGATTTGATAAATTAATAATTAAGAAAGCTGTATTGTGAATAAAGCTTTACATTTTTGTTCCGAAGCTTTTTTAATTAAGTTACCAATGTTAAAGTTGCGGAAGTGGAGGTAACAGTATTGTTACTTGCGATAATAACATATTTTCTAGTAGTTGGAAAATACAGATAAGGGAAGTAAAGAGTTAAAAACATATTCTCAAAAGATTTTTGCATCTCGTAAAAAATGGCGAAAATGATTTATTGTTTCTTAGCATTTGTAATTGATTTCGGATACCAAACTCTTAAACTAACTACAAAAAAGTTGTGTTAGGATAATGTTACAAGTATTACATGACCGTGCTCGTGTGCTTCGCTTCTCTGTACATTGACAAAATGTATGTCTTTTGAGCTGCGCTTTCGTATCTTGATTTCTGTTTCGCTTTGGTATTTTGAAATAGTTTGTTTGATATTATAAATTTATCGTTGTGGCCAAAATTAGGCCAAAATTAGGTTTTGGGATGGAAGCCACTAGACACTATTTTGATGTGTAAAGAAAATGTTAAATTAAAATATATTTGTTGTGTTCTAAAGGGTAAAATAATTAGAAATAATCAAACAATGCGCATCACCTTGAAGTGAATATAAATGATAGCCCTAAATACCATACAGTATCTAATTAGCATTGGACACAATTTTTAGTAAAAAAATGATTTAAAAGGCGCTTTGTCAAATTGCATCTCTAATACCTAGTTAGATTTTTTTAAATACTAGCTGTTCCAGCGAACTTTATCCCATCCGTACCTCAGTTTGTATCGGAAAAATAAAAATGTTGTTCATCCCAGTTTCTTAGCATTTTCAGCGTTTTTGAGTGGTAAATAGTGTAACTAACACAATTTTCCTTTATATTTATTAGATTAATTGCAATTTTCTTTCTGTTTCGTCATCATAAAATAAATAAACATAATATTGCAAAGTCAAGGCACCGCCCCAAATTGCTGTACATATTTTGTGACAATTAGCCTCCGGTAGACTTGCCCAAATTGACCTAACACCCCTAACACATGACAGCGAGGCACTTACAACATAGTAGTGTCTAGAGATCGCGGTGGCCTTTTACACTCAGGGGGGTTACCATTAGCTCTTAAAACACTATTATTTTAATGATACTAATTGTCTTCCGAGAAAGACAACCTTATAACGTATGCCATGAAGTTGCTTTTAAAGACATATTTAGCAAGATAGAAATAATACTGCTAAAACGACCATAGTAGGGCTCCAGGAGAACCGTGTTCGCTACACTTAAAAAAGTCTAAAACTAGTAGTGGGGTCATAACAAAATTCACATCGAAATTACCTATGATCGGTAGGATTACTCTTGAAACTCGATTCATTCAATATAGGAAATTAGAATCGGATCTGTCATTTTAGTCACTCTTGAATACAATACTGGCGAATTGTTAAAATTAAGTTAAGTAAACAATAAACTATTTTATCGGATTTATTAAATTCATTTGTAACTTAATGTTAATGTTAAAGGGCGGATTGCCCTATACTGTTTTTATCATAAGGGTACATGGGGCCAGTGGCCAGGACCCCTTTACTCAGAGGGCCCAGAAGGAACGACCATTTCACCCACTTTTTACCTTAAAATATTTTGGTTGGGTGCATTACCTTTTTCTCGTTGCCCTAACTCGGGACCGTTGATTCTCGCAGCTTAAGAACAACTAAGAAAATTGCACATAATTAGGAATATATAGCATAGGAAGTGGCATTCTTCAGAAAATTCAGTTTAAGGATTTAATACTTAGAAGATTTTGCTCAACAGAAATCCCGAAAGAAACTATTATCGTAATCATAAACAAAAGAGCAGCACACTAATATTATTAATGACGTACTGTTATAAAAAATGTAATTGATTACCCAAAAAAATTTTTATGTTTTAAAAGGGCCCCAAGTTTTTGTGTGCCCAAAAGCCCCAGCAGAACCTAAGACAGCCCTGAATCCGCCAGGACTGTGTTCAAAAATACCTAAAATTATATAAACGGTTCCAATTTCCAATTATCATGTTATCTAGTATCAAGAGTGCCACTGATAAAGGTACCTTCCGGTAGATTATCAAATCGTGACTTTGGTAATGAAATCCGAGTCTGTTTTGCAGTTTTTCTGTTCATAAATTATTTACAGGTAATTAAGTACCAAGGAAGTAACTGTTTTTCCTGTTTTTTGTTGAATTATTTGTGGATGAAGATATGTAGGTACTGATAGATGGTAGTAAAGAAAATTAACTGTGATGAATATTATTAGCAAAAACTTGTCATGAAGGTTGCTTAAACAGGTTTGTGTATGTAATTTATTTTATCATTAAAATTTTATACTGTTGGTGTTATAAACAAGACCGAAAGTCCATTTCTAAATCAAAAACTTAAGACAATTAAACTACTCAACTTGACAGATCATTAAGCTAGGCACAGACGACGCAAACTCAAGCGAATAAGGAGCCTTTGTTTTCTACAATGAAGCAGATAAGTGTGCAAGTAGTGCCGCGTTCGCATTCGCTGCGTTCGTTACAGAGCCATTATGGTATAAAGGTATATTATATACATGCATTCCTTGACGCTAACTCTCTGCAAATCTCACGATCCTGGCAGACTTCTCTGGATTCTTCTACATTCATTAACCTTTCCCCATATTGGTCCGGACTCATTTGCAGAGTAGACCATCTGCCTTCCTACCAGGCAGTTCGTAAGAGGCGAGCATAAGCTTACCGTTACTAACACCGTGACATCCTACTAGGTGTTAGAGTTAAGCAGCGACTCGCCGGATTGGTACCACCGCCTAACCTATTCCTGCTGCCATAACGTCAATGCTTGCCGTTGACGTGTTCTGGTTTGGAGGGTAAGATAGCCGGTAAACTTACATTTCTATAAATTTTAAAGAAAGAAAAATAAAAAAAGGCCTCAGGTTGGCATAGCAACATTACCACCTTTGGTGTCTTTGGGCGGCGTGATTTCTTACAGTCAGGAAATCCGTCTGTTCGTTTGCCTTCCTATATCATAAACAAAACAAGCAAGTTTCAGAGACTCTTGACGCCACTCTCGAACAATATCCGAACGGTCTGGTTGTGGAATGTCAACCTTGGTCTCTCCTGATACATTCATCCATATTTACATTGCATGTCCGCTTTGTCAATCTTTCATTTGTTATTCTTACTAGATGATCAAACAAAATTGGTAACAATTGGTATGGTAATAAATAATGGTACCTAGTGGTCGCCTAGTTGTACAAACTAATAATTTAGCGCAGTAAAATTGCAAAAAAAAACTGGTTTGTAATAGACTGATGATTGAAAATAAATTCAGATAATTAATTATTCATTTTCAAATTTCCGCAAATAATAAAAAATAACATCTTCCACTGCACCCACAACTTGCCGAAAAAACCAAGTCTCACAATGTGATAGGTGGCAAGCCTATCGCCAACCGGGCACATATACGAACCCGGGCAATGTTATTTCTATTAGAAAATTGAAAATGCACATTTTCTATTTTTAGTTTGTTGTCCTACGCGTGGATCCGGTACCTCAAAAAATCAAGTCCGAGTTCGGATTGCTAGACCACAGAGGCGATAATAATAAATAAAGCAAAAGGTTAAATCCAATCTATATTTAATAATCAAGTCTGAATTGAGATCTTTGCTAAAAGGAAAAATATTCACAATACTTAGTTTAATACCTGTCTTCGGTATTTCCAATAAATATTCTATTCATCACAGTTTATCTATATATTAATGCGTGATGCCAAAACTTTGGACCCCTTTAAAGGAAAATTGGGAGGACGGAGGAGCATACAATTTGGCACACTCACAGTTTATGTGTAGGAGAAGTACAAAATGCTAGTATTTTTCAACAATCCCTACTAATGTTACAAATGCGAAAGTAACTCTGTCTGTCTGTCTGTTACGCTTTCACGTCTAAACCAGTGAATCGATTTTGATGAAATTTAGTACTGAGATAGAATAGACCCTGAGGAACCCCATAGGCTACTTTTTATTGCAAAAATAAAGGAGAATGGGTAAAAAGAGGTGATGAATGTTCGTATGGAAAATCGTTTTTTGTTTCAAAGAGTATATTTCAGAGGTGGTCCCATGGTCACCAGGTCAGCGTCCGATGATGAAATCCTGGGGAAATCGAAGGAAACTCTAAAAAAATGTTAGCAAGAATAGTGTTTTTGTGGATTATGATCACTTGCTAGCTTTCGAAAATGGTCAATCCTGTTGTGCCGTCAAGTCTGTTGTGTCTGAGTACAGACACAACAGACTTGCGGAACAGACTTACCGTTAAGTGTCTTTGAGGGATTTGGAGATATTTACACAGACTCAAGGGAGAAGATCAGCTGGCGCTCAGCGTCAAGCTCAAAGTAGAATCATTTTCAGAAGGTTTAATAGGAATGTTTTTGTTAATTGTCTCTGTGTGTGTCTCTTCAATTCTGATGAATCTCGAAGATTTTTAAGCAATATGCTCAAATGCAACAATTGTTCTCAAATGACGTCGTTTGGAATAGGTAGACATATCATTATGCCAGAATGTTCTCCCACATTTTTCTATGCAAGGTCAAATTTATCACAGAATCGGTTCGTACTAATATAAAAAAACTGAAGAGTTTAATTTTGTTGATACAATTTCTAAATGTGAGTTTCTGAAGATATACCCGAAGGTTTAGTTTTGCGTAACCGCTCAACCAGAGCACTCACGAATAGCCGAAGACATTAAGTCCCACAATGTGGTAGATGACAATCCTGTAGCCAAACGGACACTTATTCAATCCCGGGCAAGTAGCAACGTTACTTTTATTATTTATTTATTTATTCAAAGTTTATGGACAATAATGTACAAAGATGGACTTAGTGCAGCATGACATTCTCTACCAGTCAACCTAACTCATTAAGAGAGCTTAGTTGGATGGGGTGCACAGAAATAATTATTGTAAAAAAAAATGTGAACAAATTATCTTACAATAATAAAAAATATACTATGTAAATATAGAAATAATACAAATGATACATAAAATACACACATACATATATATACACAAACATATACATAAACGCACAGGAAAATACATATATACATAATTTAGGATAAGTAATGTCTGATACATCTAGTCTGCTAGATACACAGAAAGGAGACGCTTAAGGGAAAACTTGGATGAACTGTTTCTAATTTCATTGGGGAGTACATTCCACAGACGTACAGCTTGACAAGAAAACGATTTTGAAAGGAAATCAGTGCTACACAAAGGTACTTGAAGAATAGGATTGTTAGTGGAACGAAGTTGTCTAGAATGTGTAGCATGCAGAAATTGAAACTTAGATTTTAAATATAATGGGACATGAGGATTATACAGAATATTGAACAGGGTACATATCATTCTCAATTGCCGGCGTTGGCGGATAGGGAGCCATTTAAGTTTAGTACGATAAGTGGACACATGATCGTATTTACGTAAGCCAAAGATAAACCTTAAACAGTTGCTAAGCATACGTTCCAATCTGTCTAAAAGTATCTCATTAAGATCGCTAAAGCACACATCCGCGTAATCAATGATAGGCAGAATAAGTGCCTGCACTTGCAAAGCTTTAGTAGCAGTAGGTAAGAAATTTTTATGACGATAGAGAGAGCGAAGTGCTACATTACCCTTTCTACACACCTCAGTAATGTGCGGAGACCAAGATAACCTTTTAGTAGAAAATTTAAACTTCACATTTTCTATTTGTTTTTTTTTTGTTGTCCGGACCGGAGATCGAACCCTAGATCTCAAGAAGTCATTCCGAAGACGGACGGTTAGACCTCAAAGACGATATGTATATTTCTAAAATTTCGAAAAAAAAAAATCTGTTAGAAGTATCCATAACTTGCTATACAGTTTAATTTCGCAGGAATTGCTGAAGTGCAGATAAAACTGTAAACACAATAACGTAATCCTACCATTTATCTGAGGTAAAATTAGAAAAGAGAAAGTGTAAGTTCAGTTTTGACGGCAAAATTGGTTGAATTGATTTTAAGATTTTAAAAAAATGATGAAATTTTGGCTAGCGATATAGGCTACATTTTATCTTAAAATTTTAACGAGCAGTGTTGGAGAGCTAAATATCAAATTAGTAGACTACGCGGGTAAAGCCGCCAGTAACAGCTAGTAATGCTTATAAATTACATTAAATCAAGAAATAAAACATTACCCACACTACCATGCAATTTACACACACAAATAAATATATTGATGATAACGATAAAAGATCACAGATGGCGCACAAACTACAATCATAAAGTTTGGAAACAAAGTAGTTGGTCTTGAGAAATAAAGATGGCGTTCTTATCAACAAGATAATAAAATTTAATATGGTCGAATTTTGACAAATGGGCGACCACTAGTTGAAGTAAATGTTCCATAATATTATTGTTCTAAAATTTTTGAAATGTAATCTCTAAAACTAAGATATCAAAATATATCATGTGAGTTTATCTAATTATCTTCCAAAATTGGACCTCGATATACTTAGCCCTCTTTTGAAAGTAGGGTAATAACAGTGACAAGATATTTATCATCACATCTTATCTTAATACTTTTACTTTGATATCTTTAAACTGAATCTTAACTTTGTCTTAATGACCTGACCCTTATTTTCCCAAAATGTCAGCATTACTTAATGTTGTGTCACTAAATTCTTAAGTAATACCAACGATTAGTCAGTATAAATCTTTGGTAATACGAACTTATGTCGCAATTTTAGCCTAATTTCACTGTCGTCCTAAGACGCTGGCGACGGCAGCCTTAAACGTATTGTGTATTATTAGGGCTCCGTAGCTCCTTAAAGGATTACTTAGTTGTCCGTCCGTCCGTATGTCAATACCCTTTTTAACCGAGTTCAAAAAAACGAGGAGGTTCTCTATTCGGCCGGTGCCTACTTCAAAACTAAAAGTAAAAAATAATAAATATTTAATATTAATTATATATTACCTATTAGTCATATTTACTAATTACTAATAGGTTGGAACTTTGAAGTCAGTACCAAGCCAATTTAATACTTACTTATATAATTATTAGTTTAAGGCTTGTCACCGACTTCAAAGATATTAGTAATTGGCAAACTAATAGGTAGTATATTGTAATTAACATTAAATATTTATTATATTTCCTTTTTAGTTTAGAAGTCGGTTTTAATTAACGTAGATATTTTTGTTCTCAAGAAGGAGTAGTATTTAACGGAAATTTGTATCAAATACATTTAAGTCTACTGTGTAAATACATTTAAGTCTAATTTAAAAATCAAGCTTCTAAGCCAACGCAATCAAACGAATTTTCGCAAATTTTCAAAACTCAAAAGGGCATCGAAACCTACGTGGTAATACGTTCCTTAAGTTCAAAACCTTGAGTACGAAGTAACGTCTTACAGCAAAATATCGTGATTGGTAACTTTTACTTATATACCAACAGATTTGTACGGGACCCTGGTATCGGTGCGCGAGTGAGACTCGCACTTGGCCGGTTTCTTTTCTTTTAACTTGTAATTTAGCTACCATATTGAATTTAAATTGGGAAATTTGATTTTATTAATAACATTTAACGTCGAAATTAAAAACAGATAACAACAAATCTTGCAAGGATACTATACCAAGCTTTTTGCTGCTGTTTATTTAACTATATAGTTAGGTATATTGTAATTATGTTTTATTATGTTTTATGTTTACTATTATTCACAATAATTACGATTTTGCTTACTCGAGAGAAGAATTGACACTTCACCGCTTTTTCAAAGACCGGTTATTTCAAATATTTTAACGGGTTTATCAATTTCAAACGCGGCAACGAACATCAGATCCAAGCGTTGTCATTTAAAGTTGATCAAGTATTACAGTTTTTGAAAACCAGCTGAGCTTTTAATTTTACTTAAAATTTTTGAAAGTTATCAGTTTTGTTGTTAAATCTCATAACACAGTGCCAAACTAGATAAGGAAGTAGAGCTCTGCTTAAGTTAACAACATACTGTTAACATATATCTGTATGCTAATAAAACATTAGAATCCTCTAATTGGTTGATCTTGTGCCAGTTAATTTATGTATGAGATATTAGATTAGCAGCAATGTATATAATATACCGTATCATGCAATTAACATACTCGTACATAAATCATGACTAAGAAATATTAGCTATAAGTGCTGACTTTATACATAATTGGTCAAATATAATTATTATAAAATTCTTCAAAACTGCTCATTGAAAAAACACCTTACATGTAATATACTAGTTGTTTTCCGTGTTTCGCTTGTTTCTTTATATTTCTTTTCATTCTTCCTCGAGATTGCTAGATTACTAAATAATCTATTTATGAGCATAAGTACTCAACAGTCTAATAATTTAACCTTTTACAAAAACTTTTTTAGCTGTTTCATCATGAAGTTTAACAGACATAGCGTTTTATAATATTTTTCAATAGATACGACGTATGGATTTTCGGTTTGAAAGAGGTGTATCCTACTTTACATACACTCTGTATTTGAAACAACGCTAGATTTTGTGTGCATGTTTATTTGTTCCTTTTTATTTGAGCTTCAAAGATCGGCGCTTGTAGATCAAGTTAATGTCTGTTAGTTTAAAATCAAATTTTGTGGCGCAATTAAAAGAATGTGGCCTACGAGTAGGTAGGTACTATACTTTACGATAAATAAATTTTGATATAAATATCGCTACAGTAGAAATTCGATTATCCGACTTGCAGTCATTTAAAATGATACTAATGAATTAATGTTGAACCTTTGATTTAAATCAAACGAAAGAGTGGGTAATTTGTAATAGTAATGATCAAAGCTTCAGATTATGACGGATAACGAATTCGTAGAAAATATATTGCAAAGAAATGAACAGCTCTAAATGACTTTGAAAAAAAAAACAGATAGTGATACTATGAGTTTCATACAATTAAAACGGATTTGTGATACAGCAGCAATAAAGATATTAAGAAGCTTATACCAAATTAACTAAATATTTTAAACTAAAATCAATATTCAAATAAATAATCAAACTAAAATGCAAATCACCAAATTTAAAACAAATTATACAATATTTAATTATTAAGACCTCAATATTTTATAGCTTATTATATGT
>NJDD01006700.1:181383-192122 GCA_002245505.1 Calephelis nemesis | reverse complement strand
CCCGACTCCCCCTGGCAGCCCCGCATCGGAAGCACTTTGAAGGCGGATGAACCGCCTTCTCGCGCCCCCGGTCCGCCTGCGCCGAAGCGGGCCTGAGTTGGGATCGTTTTCCCGGGCCCGCTCCGCGGTCTCCTTTTGCGTCATGACTTCTTCGCAAAAGGAGACCACCGCCTGCCAGGACCTGTCACTACCGAGCATAGCGTTGACAACGCTCGGCAGCGGAGAGGTCCTCTCCTACGACCGCTGAGAGTGTACGCCGCTATTGTTCGAATGCGACGCACTCTCCCAGCGTGTGGGACGCCGTGTCTTCTGGCGCCCCGCACTCGTGGCAGGCGGGGGTCGCCTCCCATCTCGCGATCTTGTGCAGATACTTTCCGAAGCATCCATGCCCGGAAAGCACTTGCACAAGTCGGAACGTCAGCGACCCGAACCGCCGCTGCAACCACCCTCGGAGGACCGGCCGGATAGCCTCCACCGTCGCCTGCCCAGGGACAGGTGGGGGAAATGAAACGACCCGCCCTAACCCCTTATATGGTTGAACAAATTCTAACATTAAAGTTTATTTCTTCTAGAAATTATTACTTTAACAAAAACTATATCCCTGAACACACGAAAATATTTTTGTATACATTTTTCTCTGAAACATAGTGTAATATTAATTTTAATTAAAATTTTATTTCATTTCAAATATCAATTGTAGAAAACAATTTGGGTTATCTCAAAAGTATGGATATGGATATTTAAGCTCATCTACGTAATCGTAGTCCCAAATCGAGAGAAAACAAATTTTTATTAAATATCACGGTATCAGACGAAAGTCCCAAAGGTCGGGTTTACTTCAATTTCACTGTACAACTTC
The DNA here is from genome assembly GCA_002245505.1 of Calephelis nemesis. Taxonomy (NCBI): domain Eukaryota; kingdom Metazoa; phylum Arthropoda; class Insecta; order Lepidoptera; family Riodinidae; genus Calephelis; species Calephelis nemesis. The sequence continues at coordinate 191,263 of NJDD01006700.1, read as the reverse complement.
ATTGTACCATAACTAATAATATGCTTTTATTTATCTCGCCTTATTATTAGACTATATGTATCTTATTTTATTACGAGATTTTAAGTAACTTGCCTTATGGCAACTTTTGTATAGATTTAATTAAATCACCTTATTACAAGCTGATAAATAACTCGCTTTATGTAAAACTTGTCTGTAACTTGCCTTATTACAAACTTTTACTTAACTGCCTTATTACAAGCTTGTATTTAACTTACTGTATTACAAACTTTTATTTATCTCGCCTTATTATAAGTCTTTAGATAGCTTATTATATTACGAGCTTTTAAGTAACTAGCCTTATTACAACTTTACGTAACTTTAATTTAATCACCTTATTGCAAGCTTTTATTTAACTAGCTTTATGACAAGCTTTCATGTAACTTGCCTTATTATAAACCTTTATTTACTGCCGTATTACAAGCTTGTATTTAACATACTGCATTACAACTTTTGTTTAATATTCCTTATTACAAGACTTTAGATAGCTTATTATATTACGAGCTTATATGTTACTTGCCTTATTACAACTTTTGTGTAACTTAAATTTAATCACCTTATTACAAGCTTTTATGTGACTTGCCTTATTATAAACAAAACAAAAGTTTATAATAAGGCAAGTCACAAGGTAAAAACCGTGAATTTACTGTACTACAAACTTTTATTTAAGTTTCCTTATTACAATTTTTTATTTACCAATGTTTTTACCAATGTTAGAAACTTTCAGTTTATACAAATTATCTTATTTCTGAGTGCTTATCATAATCTACTCATAATTGTCGTTAGCACTCACGGCCAATATTAATAACCTATCTTAGTAGAGAGCGTGCTATTTTAGATCAGTTGCATGGTAACTGCTCTTATTTTTCAGTTATTAATAAAAATATCTTAGCAACAAATATTTAAAACGCCTATCTTTATCTGAAGATACGTTAATAATATTGGCCGCTAGAAGTATCTATTGGTGATTGTGGTGCGTCTTTTAAAAGCCACGGGGCAGACCCGAAGGTATTTTAAGTTCCTTTTAATTTATTCAATATCCTCATACGTGTTATGTAAATGTATTGTAAAATCCATATTTACCTGTTCCACCAGTTAACTTTAATTATATATCTTTAAGGATATTTTGCGTTTTTTTAGATTAATAATAACACAAGTTTTACTAATCAATTTGTTTCGACTTAATGTGAATATGTGTTTTTTTCCGCTATAAGACCAGTAGGGTTACTCTTGAAACTCGATTCACGCAACATTGGAAATTAGAATCGAGTATGTCATTTTAGGTACTCTTGAACACAATACTGGCGAATTATTAATATTTACTTACGGCCAATGTTAATAATGTATCTCAATGTAATGGATTTCAAGCAATCTAGATAGCTGCGTTTCCGCCGGCCTATCCCATACCTAATTGCCATATTTATCCAGTCCACGGATATGTTATTGGCAAGCGATAACACAAAAATGGATCAAAATATCAATCTTGGACAGTGAGTTTTGGATTAGGATTGATTATTAATATTGGCCGTAAATCGCCTCTGTGGTCAAGCGGTTCAGGTGTTGGACTTGACTGCATGAGGTCAAGTATTTTTGTTGCCCGACCCGGGATTCGAAACCGGGACCTCATGCAGTCAATTCCAACAACTGAACCGATGATGCGCTTCGACTATATTCGTCAAGCTTTGGAAATCCGAATGTATTTTAAAGATATCTATATATAGAGTTGTTATTACATAATTAATAATTTCACTTTAATTTAAATTGAGTCATCCAATTTAAAAATAAAAGTAGATATATAGTGTAAAAAGAGTAAAAAATGTAAAGTCGAAGCGCATAATTTAAATAGTAGTACTGTATATAAAAATGGACTGAACGGATGGACACATTTATTTATTTTTTTATGCGTTAGTTGTTAGCAGGACAAGGTTTATATGAAAAGAAAGACGATGCTATTAATTTTGTCCATACAAAGTATTGCTATCTGTTAATGTCAAATATTACAAAGTTCACCGGGTCGGACAGTGCTTAATAAATTACCTTGACGCTCATATCCACGAAGTGAAGTAGGCTATGCCTATGTACAAGCAGGGCTAGTCGGTTCAACTGTAGGGTTACTCTGGAATCTCGATATCATGCAAATTGGAATAGTGTGTGTAACTGTTGTGTTCCAATCCGGATAATAGGATAGCCGAAAGTTTTGCATGTTAGGCCTAACACCCTGGCCACAGGACAGTGATACATATTTAATGTCTGTGCCAAGAATCGAATGCTTGTCCGCTGTCTTATGTCATAACAAACGTTAACAATACATATTATATCATCTTACTTTTATAAATAAAATCCTATATAAGCTATTGCCTTTAGTTTTGAAGACCAATACATACTCTTATGTTTAACTGAAGTTATTTGAATATAAATAAAAGTAGTTGACTCAACGAACTATGTTTCGCCCGTATAGTTTGTATGGGAAAAATTGAAATTTTGTAATTTAAATGCAGTTTTTCTTATTTTCTTTTCCGTTAAAGTAGTTGAAACCTTTTTAGTTATACGTAGTCTGAGCACAAATAATTTAAAAACAAAATGAGCCAAATCGGTCAAGTCGAAAGAATATAAATACTCTTTAACAAGAGGTCAAGTCGTTCGAAAAGTACAAGTGCGCATATACCCACGTATCGGCAATTCATTTTTTAATACCTATTTCTTTGCCGATAACCACAACACTCATAAAAAAAATATGAACTTAAACACAACTGTTACTTGTGTATTTAAAATAGCAACGACTTATTATTATTATTTTATTTTATACTTATTTTAGCTTTCCGCGGGGGAACACTGGCGTCCTGTAATTCAGGTTGACATCAACCTACAATAGGCGTCAGACGCCATTGACCTCTAAGTTCCTATTTCTATGTCAGACGCTCACAACCAAGGACAGCAGAATCTAAGTAGGTATGTATTCGTAAATATATTTTCTTATTTATAGCGTATAAGTCCTTTTTTGTGAATGAAAATAAATGATTTTTTATTTTGATACACAACATTTGACAAAATATATTTGGTTTTGTTTATTTCTTTTTAACAACTACCCCGTGTATTTCCACGTAATGGTGCGGGCTCCTTTGCAAAATTGACCATCTGCCTTACTGACAAGTAGCTCGTAAAACGCAAGTGCAGGCTTTCCATCACTAACACCGTCACATTTGACTATGAGGTAGAGCAAGTCGCCCCCATTGCTACCACCGTTTTACCTATTTCTGACGCCATAACGTCAACGCTTGCCGCTGACGTGTTTCGGTTCGGAAGTTAAGTAGCCGGTAAACTTTCTTTTGCTCGTGACCTAACATCCCGGCCTCAGGTTGGCAACGCACCATTACAACCTTTAGTGTCTCTAGGCGGTATGAATTTTTTAGCATCCGTAAATCCGTCTGGTCGTTGGCCTTCCAATATCATATACTTAAACAATAAAAAAACTGTTGACAAGCCAATTTATTTTCATTTAGTTTAATAATGCACTAATTAGATAGATCTTTGTTATTTCGGCGACGTATATTTCCGACTCCCTGACCTCCTAATCAATTCGACTGTATTTTTCCTGCGTTTTATATTATGTTTGTCACCCGATTACCCAGCCACTTTGGAATGGCAGGTCATGATCCCATATCCCCAGACTTATTATGATCCGACTAGTGATTTTTTAGTTATCACTATCACTACATAGAATGATACAAAGTTGCTTTCCACTGTCTGTCCCTATGTATGTATCTTTAAAACTATGAAACGAATTTTGATGCGATTTTCAATGTTGTTTAAAACTGGTGGCATGGTAGTGCCCCCGCCAAGACGAGCCAAGCGATGCGCAAGGACTTCCTTTTTTCGCTTTTAAATGAAATGAAATGTTTTGCCGCTTTTTTTGAACCCTTATTTCTAGAAAAGATAGTAGAGCTAAGAAATTTGTTACAACTCAAGATAAGCCTAAAATACAGTTGTTAATTTTTTACTTATTCACTAATTATTTACGAAATTATTTAGTTAGGTTACGCTTAGTGTTATTGTTATTATTGTTTTATAGCTTTTCCAGAACCCCTTCACGGGTAAAGGCCTCCTCCAAAGATTTCTAACGTTCTCTACTCTGAGCTTTCTTTATCCAATCATGATCTGCTGTTCTGATAATATCATCTTGCCACCTCGTAAGCGGCCTGCCTCTGCAGCGCTTGCCTGTCGGCCCGGTTCATTCCGTCACATTGAGTTATAGGATAGCGCATATTCTCAGAATATGAGGTAAATACTAAACTAATTAAACATACAACGTCTCAATTAAATAGCTCTAATGCTTTAGATTTTATCGATCTAAAATACACCGATTTTGTCACTGAGCTTCTTATTGATACACCGACACATCGATGATCATTAACATGTTAGGGTACTTCCCGAAGTGCTAGAAAGCTGAAATTTTGTACGTAAAAGTTTAGTATATGACCAACAAAATTTCAAAAACTTGTAACTTTTAGCCCCGTCCCCTAAAATGAGATTTGAAATTGTTAGGGTGCTTCCTGAAGTGATAGAAAGCCGAAATTTGGTATATAAACCAAGTTCAGTATAGAAAAACCATTTCCGTGGCAAAAGATAAACTTTGGACTGAATCAGTACCTGAAAGCTTACACAAGGCTGTATACAGTAACTAGAAAACCTCTTACTAAGTACTTATAAGATCACCCACTTCCTTTTGTAGGCGCGCTTATGTAGCACTCTCTAGTGACCAATTTATAAGGTGTTCACCTTATAAATATAGACTTTGCTAGTATTAAAGCACAGTCACCTATAGTTCAATATAATCGCTTATGAACGAAATATAACGCTGATTTATAGCGCTAAACAATAAACCATAAAAAAAAGCAAAGATTGAAATACACTGTGAAATACACCCCAAAAAAAACAAAAAAAAAATAAACACTGAAAAGATTGTCTAGCAACTTACAAAGAGAACTAAAATTTGATAAAAAAACATTTCATGTAAAATTTTCCGAAGACGACCACATAATATTTGTTCTGTGAAAAAGATATCAGATCTCATGTAGAGCCAAGCTTCTGAATCTACACGAGTCACGACCTAACTCTATGCACCGACCCTAAATTTACAAATCCTACATATCAGTAACAAATGATGGTTTGGCTGTTTCGTTATTTACTTCAGAAACTAAATAATATATTCTGCTAATAAACTTTTTCTGCTAATCATTATTAATCCTTCTTTTTTAGATTTTAGCATTCGCGTTAGCATTTCGCCATTAGTCAAGTAGAAATTATTAGCATCAAGTTAACCGATTTATAAAATCGGGTTTCAATTATTCCAAATTGGTCACAAGTCGTCATGTCGGCTCATTACTCAAGCTCATAAAGTGAAATTTGGCGGCAACGGGGAAATACACGATATGCTAATTTCTTCATGATTATTCCATTTGTGCACTTTCACTGAACAAAATTGTACACAATGCCACCAAAGTTGCCTAATTACACTAAAATTGCTCTTTTGTCAAAAAAATGTAAGAGTTGCCTAACGTGGGTCTGAGCGATTTTCGACCCAAATAGGGGAGCCTGCTTATTATATCTGCCCTTTGCATTAAAGGAAATAATTTAAAAATAAAATAAATAGGTAAAATGTAAAAAATATATTAGTAAATTTTAAACATAATATTGAATAAAGCAGGAAATCTTCACAGTATAGGAGAAGGGGAGTAGTTGTAATCCGAATCACTGCGGGCGAAGCCACAGGCAAAAATATTTGCTTAATAATGCATAAATGTTCATCTATAATCTAGGTAGATTATAGGTAAAAAATTGTATAGAAATATATACATCATTTTATAAGATAAATAATTATACACACATAACATCAATACATGTGTTTTTTCCATTTTAATGAAACAATTGGAGTCGTTTTTTTACAGTTTTACAGCGCTTAATATTTGCTATCGGGAAATCCGTTTGCTTGATGCCTTCTTATGATTTATAATGCTAACGGCTTAAAATAGCTGCAATAATTAAACTGGTTATATATTTATCTTTGTTTTAATATGTCGTTACCGTTACTGTGACTTCTAGGATCTAGTAAGAAAGGTATAATACTACGAACCGACGATTTCCCATATACATCCTTACTGATATAAAAAGCTGTTTGTTTTTAGTTATGTTACGTTTAAGGGCTAACGGCTAAACCAATTTTAATTAATTGTACCTAGTCTTCTTTTGACATTAAACCTTTGACAAACTGGTGTCTACGGTCGGATGAAGCCGCGGGGTAGTTAGTTGTTTGTACAATTTATATTTAACTGTATCTTAATAAATCTTTTGTGTTTATATTTGTCACCTAACTCCTAAACGGCTGGAACAATTAGATTGAAATGTTTAAGTACATTTCAATTCATTCCTAAATTATTTGAAAACAATATTATAATAATAATATTTATTTATTGTTCACTCTCACATAATCTACAAATATTTTTCAAAGTCGTAGTACAAACCTAATTTAGCATCTTTGTGAGGAGTGCCTATTGTAGGCAAAAATAAATAATATAAATAATAAACTCAGGTAGAGTTACAGGTCACCAGTGCCCCACCGTGTTGCTTTATAACAATAACTTAGCCTCAAAGTACATTAGAAATTAAATTTTGTATGTGTGTATGTGCGCGTTTATGTGTTTGTATGTGTGCGTATATGTGTGAAGGAAATTCGCTGGAGCAGCTAGTTTAAAATAAAATATAAATGAGGTAAAGTATTGGATCATTTTTTACGAAATTTAAACAGAAGACCTCAGTTAAAATTTATATTTTGTTTGAGCGGCTGGTATCTGTATTTACACATAATAATAAAATTAAAGTTGTTCATGAAACCTTTTTTTAAAATTAACAAATACGTCATATTACATACAGTATACAGAACAGGGTCCCTAAAATTTTTGTACGTAAGCTTTTTTTATGATAATGAAAGAAATTTTTTATGATAAAGAAAGGCGGTGGTACCAATACGGGCGAGTCGCTGCGAAACTTTAACACAGAGTCAGATGTCACGGTGTTAGTGACGGTAAGCCTATGCTCGCCTTTTACGAACTGCCTGGCAGGAAGGCAGATGGTCTATTCTGCAAAGGAGCCCGGACTAACCCGGGTAAAACTTATACAAATATATTTATTTTTGAATGTTTGTTGGCCGCGGCTTCTCCTGCTTCTACAATATTATTAAATAATATTAACGTGTAACGCTTTTTAATCACAGGTTGCTAATCAATGATAAACAATTTTTTTTTAAATAAAAAGTATCTTCACGCTCATATCTCCGAAGAGGTGGGCAGAGGCATAACCAAAAGAGTCCGGACCACCACGGGGAAAACTTCGCAAAACGCAAAAACTACTGAGTCGATTGTGTGTAGCTTATAGTGCGGCTCAAAGTTTAGGATATCGTTTACTCTTAAAACTTTAATTTTTATCACTAACCATGAAATCATTTAAACGTGTTTACGAAGTCTCGGGCAACAGCTAGTTTCCAATAAAAAGTTTGTCCAAAAATGACGTGTTCTTACAGTGATAGAATGTGGCTAGTTTACCTTCAAATCGCATAAAAGTTCGGAAATAAGCGAAAACATTAATTTCATGATTGTCAGATACAGAATAATGGCAGTATGAGCACCGAACCCGGCAACACGCTGTTTTTAAATAAAATAATGTTTAAAGTTGATTCAGAAAAGATGAAGAAATCGCGTAACAAAACATACATTAAAAAGAATGGAATATCAGTAGTGGCAGTTCTTGCTTGAAGCATGATCTATACCTTCTAAGATAAAATCAGACAGAAGCTGGCAACTTAGTTACGGTCCTAGGTGATCTGTGATGAAATAAAAACTTAAAGAAGCAAATGGTTGCGAGACGGTCCCACGTAAATGTTATCAACCTGCTACTAGTACATTTTAAGTTACACTAAATAATGCATAATTTTTTCACTTATCTTGATGTACTTGTAATTGATGAGGTCGTCATGTTAAGTAATTTTTTTTGCATTATTATGTGGTTATAACTACAAACTTTTTTTTATGAAATTGGAAGGCAAACAAGCAGACGGATTTCCTGATGGTAAGAAATTCACGCCGCCTAGAGACACCAAAGGCTGTAATGGTGCATTGCCAACCTGAGGCCGGGATGTTAGGCCTCGAGCAAAAGTAAGCTACCTTAACCTCTGAACCGGAACACGTCATGACGTTATGGCGGTAGGTATAGGTAAGGCGGTGGTACCAATCCGGGTGAGTCGCTGCGAAACTCTACTACCTAGTCATATGTCACGGTGTTAGTGACGGTAAGCCTATGCTCGCCTTTTACGAGCTGCCTGGCAGGAAGGCAGATGGTCTATTCTGCAAAGGAGCCCGGACCAACACGGGGTAAACTTTTAAGATACGAAAAAATAATCTTAAAATTAAAACAATAAATTAACCCTTTACAAAACCTATACAAACACACATACACACACGCAAGCAAATGAGTCCAAATAGTAGGAATTCTAGGGTTGTGTCTGCTATTTTCGAGCTCCATTATAAGACCAATTAACTCAGTTATATCAGCACTCGTTAGTGTTTGAACTGTTATATAGGTATATATATGCTTCTCAGTAAAATAAATACTTACAGTGTATCTAATAGACTACAGGCCCATGCCAAAAATAGACGGGTCATATTAACCACCAGGAGACGTATATAGGACGATATAATAGCATAAAATAATAAGATTCAGCACTATGCCTTCACCTGTAAGCTGTCCAACTGAGTGCAGGTGAGAATTCAGAAGTGCAGGTAGAATGAGTCCCAAATCTGGTCGCATGTCATTGTCACTAGCCTTTCATATAAATAATTAAGCGAAGTAAAACTACAAAAACCGACTTTAACTATTTCGTTGGGTACCACGACGCGATTTGATAACTGTTTTTTCGAAAGATAATAAATGGTTCCGAGCACAGGGCGCAGAACAGACATCGCCGCGCGCGCTTTCGTCTCCCAACGAGAACGTGGGCTCTCAAAGTCAATCCGGTGTCTATGGTGACCCCGAGGTATTTAATCTTACGGGACCACTTGATCTCTTGACCGCCGAGTTTGAGTAGGGGTAGGCCTTTGCTTCGCCTAGGTGTTAGGGCTTGCGTCTTATTCACATTCACTGTCAGCCGCCATTTCCCAAGCCAGTCCGGAAGTAAATCCAGACTGGCCTGAGCCTTGCCGGCCGCATGTTTCGGTGACATCGACACGGAGAGGTAGGTCGCGTCGTCGGCATACAATGCCAGCGCGCAGCCCACCCCCACGGAAATGTCATCGGTGTACTGTGAATAAAGCACAGGAGACAGGCAGCTATCTTTGGGAACTCCGGCAGCATTGGTGCGCTCGATGGAGAGAGCGTCTTCCACCATCACTCGAAATCAGCGGTCTTTGAGGAAGGAGGCTAATACCTTCAAGATTCTAAGAGGGGTGTGATTTTTGGCCATCTTGTACCGGAGCCCCTCGTGCCAAACACGGTTTGAACGCCTTTTCCATGTCCAGGAGAACCGCAACGGACTGCTCGCGCTTGTTCAGCGCCGCAGTCAAAATATGCATGACTCTGGACAGCTGAAGGGTGGTGCTGTGTTCAGCTCTGAACCCGAATTGCTCCGGGCGGGGGCGGAAATGCTAGTGCAAGTGCTGCAGCAGTTTTTCGAATATCTTAGACATCGCCGGCAGCAGGGTTATAGGCCTGTAGCTGGCGGGGTCCAAGACATTCTTACCTTGTTTGGGCAGCATGACGACGTGGCCCGTTTTCCAGGCCGCTGGATATTCCCCAGTGCGCATGATGCCATTGAACA
>NJDD01006700.1:134404-148402 GCA_002245505.1 Calephelis nemesis | reverse complement strand
GTTCAGTGAACGTGCACAAATGAAATAATCATGAAGAAATTAGTGTATCGTGAATTTCCTCGCTGCCGCCAAATCTCCCAAAGTGAGCTTTTGTAAAGTGACCGCCGGTTTACTCAAGAGCCTGACGTGACTTTGTAAATAGTGACTAATGACTGTATAAGAATAATTAACTGAACACATGTGACTAATGATGAAATAAATAATACGGAAGACGTGGCAGCAAGGCCTAAAGGTCTTAGCCGGCCCCAGAAAGGGGCAAATTAACTTAAAAAAAATAAAAACAATTTGCAAAGACATTTGTCAATGTTTTGTCAATGTCGTTGTCAATGTCAAGTGTCAACTGTCAAATGTCTCGACTAGGACGAAGTCCTAATTCATTTTCAAAAAATGAAATCATAGTCTTAAAAAGATAAATAATATTGCGACGAAAATAGCTCGAATGTAGCAAAATGGGTGAACGTCTCCGCCTCGTTTTGAAACGAGTCAGAGACAAAATTCAATTTCCCGAGTTCAGAACTAAAAGCAGTGAGAAAGTTGATCAACTGATAACCAAGTATGTACCTGCTACTCGGGTTTCAGAACTTGCAGAGAAGTTTAAACATGAGAATATTGCTACTAGGGTCAAAGAACTTGTCTCCAGGTATGAGAAATTCACCGGTATTGAAGAAATCATGGCGATACAAAACACTGTTGTTGAGGCTCAGGTTTGATTATTTTCTTTACCCTTTATTAAAACTATCGGCCAGTCCTAGAGCCCTAGGTTATTTTATTTTAAAAATTATGAAATTTGCAAGTTTGTAGTATTTTTGAAATACGTTTGTAAATAAAAAAAATCCTCTATCCTATTTCAATGACTTTGTTGATAAAATACAATTTTGCATCACATTAGCAAAAGTAAGACAATAATAATAATCTGCTTCAATTCTTGTAAGTCTTTCAGCTTCATCAATTAACTTTCAATCCATTACGTAGTCACATACATTTAAAGATAATTAATAATTGACATATCTGAGAGTAGCTGTTACTGACTAATCTTTTACTTAAACTAAAAATTACTTAAAAAAAACTAAAATATCTTTACTAATGCATTAGTGGTTTTTCCCTGTGTTGGTCCAGTCAGATAATAAATTACTTCTAAAAAAGTTAAAATTACCGCCCAAACACTTACTAGTTTTTGGATTATTTTATCTTAAAACATTTATTTTTCATTCAAAAGATTATCAACCTTCATTAAGCTGAGACTTTGTTTTTATTGTATCTTTAGTTACCATGCGTTGATAATTTTCTTGCAAACTAAGCTTAACACACTTTTTTAACTCTTAATGACTTTGTTGATAAAATGCAATATTTATCATGTTAGCAAAAATAAGACAATAACAATAATCTGCTTAAATTCTTGTAAGTCTTGCAGCTGCACTTAGATGTCTCGGAGTTATCAATTAATTTTCAATCTATCATTTATTCACAATTTTGTATAGAAAATGTTGTCCTAAAGACTCATTTGAAGATAAATTGACACATCTGAAAACAGCTGTTACTGACTATCTCTACTAATGCATTAGTGGTATTTCCCTGTGTTGGACCAGTCTGAATAAGTAAGCCAGTAGACTTGCATGTGATCTGTACCCTGGAGATCCCAGCCACAAAATATTGAAGCACCTATAATGGCTACGATCTGTTCAACAGTTATCCTCTCAGTGTGCATGTTCTATAGTCAAAATAGTCCAACAGTGTAAAATATTACTTTATTTCATCAATGTAAGAAGGAATCCCCAATGTCCACTCTTGATTAATCTGTATATGGTTACAGGAACGATTCATGGCTGCACAAGATAAAAGACGTGAAGTTGGTAGGGAGCTTGCTACCATTGAGGGCCGATTAAAAGAACTGCATGCTGAAATGCAGAATACAATGAAAGGAGATGAAAAATATTTACAGCTTTGTACTGAGGAGCACAAGGTGAAGTTTGGTATAGTTTGTCGTAGCTGAATCTACACACCACACCACCTCATTTACTCATATGAGTATGTTAGGTCCATATATGGGTATGAAATTGGCATTCTGTGTGGGAGGAACAAAAAGTCGAAATTTTTTAATCTAATCATTTATTTAATCATTGTTATCTATGCATTTTTGCCATCTCATGTGTAGTTTATTGTTTCGTCTATTAAAAAACCATTCAAACTGGAGTCAGTAAAAATGTATTTGGATGAGACTGGCTTATCTATAGCCATTGTGATCAGCGCTCTAGCTTTTAATCTTACTGATTTGCTTCAAGTGGATTTTAACAGTATAATCACTAACACTGCAGCTTGCTGTTAACTAGGATGTGGTTTGTTACGAAATCCATCAATTTGTTCCATCTGACTCCAAAGACATACTTTGCCCTAGACCTGTACTGGGTGAATCCCAAGATCCCTCAAACTTTGTGCAAGTTATGCCTCCACTTAATATGCAAGCTCAACCAATCTGCAGTTGCATGTGGTTTGCAGACCAAAACATGCAAAAAAACCTATGTGTACTTACTATAGGGAAGTTGATCACAGAAATAAAATCCGTAGCAGTTTATATTTTTGTAAGAAAAGGTGTTTGAAAATGTAAATACTCTATAAGCATCATCATGATAAAAGTGTGTTTAATTAATTAGAGAATATATATATCCAGTTAATTTAATAGTTTCATAGTACAGTATATTACATAATTGTCATAAAGTAGGTATGGAACAATTACTGCGAAAGTTATGTAAGTACTGATGTAAATTCTATTACTGTCAGTAATCAGTATATTTAAAGTAGAAAAACTTTGTTAAATGAAATGCTAAAATACTGTCTACTATGATTTAAAAGAAATTACTTAAACATATATGAAATGGAAAAAATAACATTAAACTTGATTTTTAACTTTTGATGTTAGTCTTATTATAATACACAGTTTTTCTTGATCATTCTACTTGCAAATATAAAAAAAAAACATTATTACAAAAGTATCAAATAATATTAAAAATATCAATTTCGAGAAAACATACAGTAGGCACAATTAAATACCTTATATGTTAAGATTTTAATTAAGTTAATTCATATGTAATAATATGTTAGCTGAAAGATTATTTTTGATTTAAATAGCTTATTAGTAGCAGATTACAGAGATTTTTAATACCGACCACAACACAATGTACCTCCTTTACCCATAGAATGCCAGATATAATGTATTAATATATTTGTTTCCAGTTGATTATCCAGGAAAGATCATTACGTACATTATTTTCGGATGCTGAAAAAGAAGAGAGAGAGTTGTTTGCCACTATGTCAGCAGCAGTCAAATTAGGCCATGAGAGAGAAAGAGCTCATGCTGAGAGGAATAAATATTGGTATATTGTGGCTTCAATACTAGGTAAGTCATTTACTTATAAATTTTTTTTTATGATATTCGAAGGCAAACAAACAGATGGATTTCCTGATGTTAAAAAATTCACGCCACCTAGAGACACCAAATGGTGCGTTGCCAACCTAAGGCTGGTATGTTAAGTATAAATGTGGTTCTTTTTATATTATTGTTAAATTATATTTCCTAATTTTTAAAATAATACTAGCTATATTATATTACTATAACATTTTTTGAATTTTTAATAAAATTTAGTACCTACCGACTTTGTTTCTACTGCATTATGAGAAACCACATCATGGTGGTGAAAAATGGTATTTTATGGTAGGAAGAGTTTTATTCTAGTATGTAGAGGTAAAATATAGCTATACTGCACAAATTTGCTAAGTAGCAGCACATATTTTTTAGAAAAAAAATGGGAATTGGGTTCTGCAGAGTTGGAGTTAGATTTGTATCTAATGTTTAGTCGTGCAAACACTGAGTATGTTTTTGCCTACCTTACAATATAGATCCCTGACACATACATCTTGTTCTCTAATAGGGATCTGCATGTTATACTTTAAATCCTACAAATTGACGACTATGTCTATTTTAGGCACACTCCTTGGCATAGGTGGATCAACAATAAACAACCGTTTAAAGATGGCAGAGTTCCGAGACATGATGGAACAACAAATGGCCCGCAGTGCCAGTGTGCTGTATACCATAGCAGGGGGAGGGTCTGCCAGTAAGGCTGATATCACTGAAGCTATGCAAACGGAGTTTGCTTATCAGGTAGGTCACATGCATGGTTTGCACAAACACATACACAAACACACACTTGCACATACTCAAATATAAATGCAACATAATATGCTATTACTAGGTTGTGGAAGTAACTGATTTAACTTGTTTTCAGGAACAATTGGCACAAAACTTAAGCTTAATGCAAGAAAATATCATTAACCTAGTCAATAAACAGTCGTCCTTAATAGGTGAGTATTGACATCCAATATTTTTATTCATTATTGTTTATCCACCTTTTTAAATAAAAAAATTGCACAGCTCAGTGTATGCGCTGTGGTCAGCCGCGTCTGATAGTATGTTTCCAGTGTAATATGCTTTTCTATAAAATAAAGTCTCCGTTTAATATGAGTATTTGTGTAGGTCTAAATAAATAAGTATTATTTTATCAAATCTTCTAAAATTGGTATCTCTCTAACGGTACAATAAACCATCTTACAATTAAAAAAAAACGTAATAGCCTGTTTAATTAACCGATTACAAAAAGGAAAAGGTTCCCAATTCAACTGTATGTTTGTTACGCCAATAGCCAACCAAAGTGGTCACCCAATATTAATTTAATCATGATCTGACTAGTGTTTTTTTTTCAAATCTGAATTTTTCTTTTTTTTTTATTTATATTTAAGTATACCTCAAAAGGTACTACTAGGACGTTGATATACTATGGCACAATTTCGGAATCATATTTTTCGAAAATAGAATTCATCAATTTGCGATGTGGTATGTTGGATGTTGGAGTTGGAGTCAGCTTTCTCAGTTTTACTAAGCTTCTTTTAAATATTAAATTATTTTATAAAATAATTTGTTTTTCAGACCATATAAATCACCAAGAACATGTAATAGAAACACAAATGCGTGAACTAAAACGTTTAATTGTATCCGCATCTCAATTAAGCGCTAAGTCCGATGCAGAAATTTCCAAGGTTTTATCGGCAGTGCACCATGAGCTTGACGAAGTTGAAAAAGAAAAAGAACAAACATCAAGTAGCTTTGAGCCAAATCAACTGTTGACAGGCATTGGAATCATGATGTGTGCAGCCATCATCGTCACTAATATTTTAGGCCGGAGCAGTTGATTTGTTAAAATTTAAATTAAGCGTAACTATTTATTAAATGTGATAACGAATGTACACTGAAAATTTTGTAAAATTTTGCTTCTTGCCTTGTTTTCGTCGTAATTTATTATTTATTGTATGTGAACAAAATGTTATACCAATTAACTATGTACTTGTTGATTTCCAGGCAAAAAAAGAACTAGCGTGATGATAGGTAGGAATAAAAGACCCTACTGATGTGGCAACACAGTGCATTCATAAAATTTATTTTTATTTTGTCAAACGCCATGCTTTACTAAATTTAATAATTTAATGTAGATTATTAAAAACGAGATTTAAAAGTTTTATGGAACTAATTAATAACGGATTATGTAAAAAACATGAATTTAGTAATCTTGAAAGGATATACAGTATAATATGCATGAAATGCTACCAGTTCAAATTTATTCCACCTTGTACAGGGTATTATTTGTACAGTTTGCTTTATGGTATTTTTTGTAGAATTTTGTTACATCATTTAATAAAATTTTATTGTGCAACTACAAATTAGTAATTACATAAAGCTTGTCTTAAGAAACCAGAAATAATTTTTTAAATATTTTTCAATGTAAGTACATATTTTTATTTATATCTAATTTTTAACATGTTTATTAATAAAAAGAAAAAACAAGAGAATAGTAAAAAGTTGAAAATATTGGTCTCGTATTTGTTTTATTTATAGATAATGACTTAAAACTTAACTAATTGAAAGCAGGGCTGGAAATATCTGTATTTTTAGGAATCGATAATAATGGTTTTGGAGCGATACCGGTACCACATGCGTTTCCTGTACTGTTAGCACCGGTATCAGATTTAGTACAGGTACTATTTGGTTTAAGATTTCATACTAGTACTAGTTCAATATTACTGGTATCAAAAATATATTACGTAATAATTTTCGTTCCTTCGAAGATATCTCTGTTCCTACTTGATCGATTTAAAGGATAAGGATAGGTACCTAAAGAAGAAAATTGGCAACGCCGTCCTTGGTTTTAGCGGGTACCTTTATTAGGTACCGATATTTATCGGCACTAGTAGATGTATTCGCTAGGTATCGGTATCGAGACGGTATACAAAGTTCAGGTACCCACTTTAAAAGCGGTATCTAGGTATCAAAATGACAAGAACCGCTAAGTACCGACACCGAACCTTTACCTGTGGTATCGGTGCCATGCCTTGGTTGAAAGTGGTGCTGGATTTTAAAAAGAATTTAACTAAGAAGCAGCCTTTTGGATCTCGGTTTGTAATGCCTAATTTTGTAGATCTATAGAAGTTTTGCACGTCAAACGGCTGAACCGGTTTTAATTAATTAAACATTAAAGCATAGGACTCGATATAATAAGTGATATGGGAACGTGTACCTAGTTCTCTTACTAGTCTGTGGATATACGTCAGTCGTCACTACTTGTACATAGGTAAGTCTTTATCAAAGAGAATATAATCACTACGTTCTGCCACATCTTCAAAAAAAAAAATGTTGGTGTTTTGGCGCCATCGTTAATGAAGATGGTCGTATTGTTTCATAATTATTGATTTTCGTGTTTATATTGAGTGAAATTAGTTAATTTAGGTGGGAATTAGTTTAGTTTTGTTCAGTGAACGTGCACAAATGAAATAATCATGAAGAAATTAGTGTATTGTGAATTTCCTCGATGCCGCCAAATCTCCCAAAGTGAGCTTGTGTAAAGTTACCACCGCTTTACTCAAGAGCCTGAAGTGACTTTGTAAATAGTGACTAATGACTAGTACGGAAGACATGTGACTAATGAAGAAATAATTCATACGGAAGACGTGGCAGCATGGCCTAAAGGTCTTAGCCGGCCCCAGAAAGGGGCAAATTAACTTAAAAAAAAATTTGGCGTTTGTGTCAAAAATAAAATGTCAATTTTCTGTGTAATTTTCAATTAACAGGATTTAGTTTATATTTTAGCGTCTAATTTCTTCATAGCGAGTTAAATTCAGTTAATTTGAAATAGGTTTGCAAAATGCAAGAGGGTAAGTCAATATTTTATGTTCGCGTACATTTGAGTTTGTACGCTAAAATTGTTATTATTGTTACTACGCAACTTTTAGATTTAGAAGTTACAGGGGTGTCGCGTAGTGGAAGAGTTAGAAAGAAAAGCTCGAAGTTAATGGATTTTGAGTCTCCCGACGACATAGAAACTAGATATCGCAGACAAACTCCTCTCAAAACCTACTCAGGAGTACGACATGACGATACTATGGATTTTCAAGAGACTGTCCCCCAGCGTCCTACAGAAGACGCGGGAACGGCGTCGGGAAGTGAGTCGGATTATTATGATAATAATGGAGAAAATGGTGACAGGTAGGCTTTTTTGCTAATCATGCAGGCATGTACGTTAAGTTTGTTAACATACACATAATACTAAATTATATTAAGAGTAAATCTAGGCTCTTATCTTAATTGTACTTTTATTTTTAACCTTGTTAACATTTTCCATCAGAGTTTAGGGTCATTTCCACAGTCATTTACTCTAAAAATGTTGCTTATGTTTATTACAACACTTACCAGTTAATTTATTGTTTTTAATGACGAACCACATTAAAATTCTAGTATGGAGTCTGACAGTTCCGCTTCAGATGAAGGTTCTACAAGGACTCCAGCCAATTCATTATACATGATGGAGAAAAGCAGTAAAAAGAAACTTATCATTAAAGATGGGCGGGTAGTTGGACGTGCTAAAGCACAAAGAAAGGACAAAGGTAAATAATAAACAAGCTAGTTTTTAGAAAACGTGACTGCCCCTTTAAGAATTTGTCTGACAGTAGGAAGCAGCCAATAAAAATTTGACACAAGGCACACATTCAGGAAATCGTACATATTATCATATTTTCTTAACCTGGTAACATATACACAACTTCAATATATTGATATTAGTTTATGAGTAATTTTCAAATTTATTGGGTTGTTATCAAATTGTTGGTACAAAACTGTTGCAACCAAACTGTTATAAAAAGGACCAAATTAACCAAATTGTAATTTTAAAGCTTAGTGTACAATATCCAAAAAAATCACACTTTTCGATTTTATTGTTCTGATACAATTTGCCTACTTAGGTTAATTTCAAGGAATTGAAATAGTTATTACAAAATTAAAACACTTTCTCAGATAAATCAGCCTTTTAATAAAAAATGGTATTTTCCACAACAAAGTAATTTATTACAATTTGTGTTTTAAATCTTCTTGATTGGTTGATGTTTGGATTGACTTTGGAAGATACTACGTCCACAGATCCGGTGCATTCAACATCTGCAGTATTTCCATTTTGGATTTGCTTCTTGCTTCAGTGATGTTAACTTCTGTTGGAGTTTATTAATTCAGCTTGGTATCAGATTTCTGATGTTGTTAGTTTTTCTTTATTTTCAGTACCAGAATCAGTATTTTCATTAGTTATTCAACCGAAAGGAAGTAATAGTATTTATGATAGTGAACAATGTTTACCTTACGACCTTGAGGAATTCAATGACCTCAGAAATTAATACTATTAATAATAGATCGACATGTATCGACAATATTTTTTTCTTGCATTTGCTTAGTTAATAGTAGGTATTTTTTTAAGTATTATTCTAATATAACATATAGATATGCAAAGTTAAGTATTAATTTCCATCCATTTTTAAAATAAGATTGTATTTCCATGTATTTAGTATCACTGACTGACACTTTGTATTAGTGCGTTTTATTAGGACTGCTATGGTAAATACTTAAAAAGCATACTTTTTTTACAATCGAGAAAGTCGGTTAATTCTTTTTGTACACCTAGCTTTACTCAGAACAGTTTTGTAACGTAACGAATTGTTACCAAACTGTAAGCAAAAACAAATATATAATTGTTTTTACGGACAATAATAGAAGGAAAAGCTTGGTATTTATAGGAAAATGATTAGATAAATGTAGACTTAACAACTCTTATAAATCACACAAGTAGGTTGGTGTTGGTCCAGGCTCCTTTGTAGAATAGACCATCTGCCTTCCTTGCCAGGCAGCTCGTAAAAGGCGAGCAAAGGCTCACTGTCACTAACACCGTGAATTCTGACTAGGTGGTAGAGTTTAGCAGCGACTCGCCCGGATTGGTACCACCGCCTTACCTATTCCTGCCACCATAACGTCATGACGTGTTCCGGTTCGGAGGGTAAGGTAGCCGGTAAACTTACTTTTGCTCGAGGCCTAACACCCTGGCCCCAGGTTGGCAACGCACCATTACCACCTTTGGTGTCTCTAGGCGGTGTGAATTTCTTACCATCAGGAAATCCGTCTGCTTGTTTGCCTTCCAATATCATAAAAAAAAAAGGTATAACAATTATAACTTACTGACAAATCGAGATTTTGTTTTTGATCACCAAACTGTAAAACAAATTTTCACAGTGGACACACCCACTAAAATAGGCATTATCGGTATATAATAAATGCCATGATAGTTTTTTATTAGCCAGTCAGGATTGAGTCATTTCTGCCAACATCATCGCATAAGGGTGTGTTTAAAAATTAAAGAAATTCATCTTGAAATTATGTTAAAAAACAGTTTGTTACCAAACAGGTAATTTGCAGGACCGTCAAGGTATATTGTTACCGTTTCATGTTCCTTGACGATTTGTTATTTAATAAATCATATATAATAATCTAACTTAGTAAGAAATATTATGGCATTTAAACATAGTTAAAAACATTAAAATAAAACATGTAAATTGTGCCTGAAGTTGCAAAGGGATGGGCGGACATTTTATTTTTGATTGAAGACAGAAAATCAACTTTTCAAAAAGTTTTATAAAATTGGCATTATGTATTACTAAAAAGCTATTCAGTAACGATTCTGTAAAATATAATTATTGTTCTGCAAAATAGAACTTGAATTATTAAGAATTAATATATTTATCACTATTATTTTTTTGTGTAAATTTTGAGGACAAGTAAATTTCACCACAGGTACAAAAAATTTGAAAATGACTCTTATAGAAGCTGACAATGCTGTTAAAAGTGAAATTGTTCAGATTAAATGTAACAAAAGTAGTATGGCTAAGTAAGTGTCTTGTGAATGTCTGTAATTGCTTCTGTGGTCTAGTAGTATGGCATAGAACTTGTCAACAACAAAATAGAAAATGTATATTTTCAATTTCTTTTAAAAAATGATGTATGTGCCCGATTGGCGATAGGCTTGACACCTATAACATTATGGGACTTGGTGTCTTTGGCCAGTTGTGGGTCCCTTGGAAGTTCCTCTTCGAGGATGTGGGCGTGTAGATATTTTTTTTCTATAAATGCCAAAATGTTAACATTTTTTGTAATTTTTTGTAAGGGAAATAATAATTACTTCTATCAGGTGACCCATTTGTTTGCATGAAATTTTTTTCTGTAAAATATTTAAATAATCCAGTATGTATTATAAATTTCTGTATTGGACTTATTTGCTGGTTACATCTTGTTTCAGGCAAAACTCGTATAACTGCCTATATGCTGTGGGCAAAAGAGGCAAGAAATGAGCTTTTAAGAAAGAACCCCAACCTTGATTTCTCCGCTATATCCAAACGACTTGGGGAGCTATGGGCTAATGTGAGTGTTTTCTTTCTTCATTTCATTTTTCATTTCATTATTGTA
Source organism: Calephelis nemesis (assembly GCA_002245505.1). Taxonomy (NCBI): domain Eukaryota; kingdom Metazoa; phylum Arthropoda; class Insecta; order Lepidoptera; family Riodinidae; genus Calephelis; species Calephelis nemesis. The sequence continues at coordinate 137,529 of NJDD01006700.1, read as the reverse complement.
TTGATTTACTCAGATGTAAATGGTACATTGCCAACTTCAGATAGGATGTTTAGCATCTTACATAGGTAACTGGCATCCTTATTTTCTTAATCAGAGAATGAAAATGGCAAACAGCAATGTTATTGAAGGAGCACAGAGAAAAATGGTGCCAAATTAGGCAAATTGTCACAGAACTCAAACATCCAGTTAAGATCACATGATTAGTGACTGACTGTGTACTTGCCTCTTACAAGATGATGGTGGTGATGCTTACCGTTTCAGTTTGCCTTCAGTTGATCTATGTTCTTTGAAGAGCCTAAGATTGAAAAAAATTGAGAAAATCAGTCCGTTTATCAAAATTACCAAAACCTGTAACATTAAATAAAATGAATTGAAATTGTAAAACACATCAATTATCATCAACCATTCAGTTATACGTTTTTTAACTGGTTAATAAGAAGGCTGTGCTCTAAAATTTCTTTCTGTTACTTAACAAGACCCAAACAGGTTGTAGACTGGTAAAAACTCTATTCAATAATTTAGTCTGCAATCTAAGTTCCTCAAACAAATACTTGACTTAATAAATACAGTTTAGGAAGCAAAGTCCGTCACTAACCTATTAACCAAATATATTCAGACAGTAGATTTGCCCTCTAATACAATTCCGGGCGTTAACATAGATAGATTAGTTCTCCTGGACGATATTAGAGATCAAATAAGATGCAAAAAATCCGCCAAATGGCGTTTCCTTAGATTCCCGTCTGAAGCATAACGGCGGCCGCTACATATACTACAAAAAGAAGTAAGGTGGCGCATAGCCGATAGACTTCTTAGTCTCTGTCTCAGGCCTACTGGCCACTGGCGTGAACTCTCAAAAAAATCCAAAAGCAGATATCCCTCTGTTAGTTAAACCCAACTTACCTCCCACTTTCGACCATGCTGACAAAAAAGAATGCCTAGCCGCCAATATTCAGACATAGTGTATATTTTTCATTCTGCCGGCCGGTCCGGAACTTATCCGCGTTGTAGATAGTTTCGTAGCACGCAAAGCATGTCAACCACCGCAAGGCGAACTATTTCCTACCACCAATTATGACGAAGTAAAATAATTAATCAAAGACCTTGATAATAGAAAATCCCAGAGCTGGATAGCTTTTCGAATAGAGTTATCAAACACTTTCCTCCAGCACTTATTACGGACTTAATCTTTCAGGTAAACTACAATGAGCGTTATTTATGGAAACGCAAGGCTAAAAGATTCGCAATGCAAAAAGATCAAAACCTGAATCCAACAGCAAACAAAATCATATCGAATCCCAGTAAGTAAAACGAGGTTCCACCTTTTTCTGTATGGCTATGATATCATGCATGCCTGCTTACAAGTGTACTAATAATTTCTTTAAAACGGACAAACATGTTTGCCTTAACATTAAAATGAAAAGTATAAGCTTTATATAGGCTTCAAAATAGGAAGAGGTTCTCAATTCAACTAATGTTTAATGTTTAAAAACGATTACTCAGCAAATAGCCAACTGATTTCCATGATTCTTTTTTTAGAAAGATATATCATGATCCAATCATATCCATGCCAAAATCCGATCCGTCATCATTAATGAGTATGTCAACATACACGAAAAATTTATGCATTATTAAGTTTGACTCAAAACTAGTAGTATGATGTCAACTAGTAGGAAAATTAATGTCAGACCATTATGGAATCTCAATCAGAAATAGCTTTAGTAACATGGACGATACAAGTGGTATTTGTGCGCGTCGACATTTTTATAAACTAACACCGGATCTGAATCGCGGCCACTATTCTTGTAAAAAAAATATCAAAAACGTTTTTTTTTTATTTTTTTGCCTGAAATTCTTAATTTCCAATTCTGTTTTTATCAATTTCCAGTAGGTCGTCAGTCGCCCCACCCTGGACCAGGCCGACCACCCTCCAACCGTCCTCCAAAGCAGACCACACCAGTCACCTCTCCGCAACAAGCTGTTGTGGTAAGATACAATGACACACCTCACTTCTTTAAGTTCTTTTCTATGTTAAGTAATAACATATATGTGTTAGTGAGAATATTAATGACATCTTGTCGTGTGTGCGTTTCAATTTTTTTTAATGTATTTTTACGCCCATATCTCCGAAAAGGTAGGCAGAAGCACAATCAGGGCAACCACAACCAGCTGAAGACAGTAAGTCCCACAGTGTGGCCAGCCTAGCGCCAACCGGGCACATATCCAATCTCGGGCGACGTTATTTTTATTAGAAAACTAAACATGTAAAATGTTTTATTTTCTGTTTCGCGACTTGGGGATCGCACCCGGGGACCCCAAGAAGTCAAGTCTACTCTACGCCGGACCACTAGACCACAGAGCCGACCCATTCAATTCAATTTTTAAAGTATTGCATATTATATTCGAACAGTTGTCGCAATGCTCTTTTTTGTAGATATGCTGTTATGTTGTACGGACAATTTCCTAAGTAGTTTAAATAACAAATCCGAATATATTCGTTGAAATGTAACAATTAACTGAATGTTCTACCACAGAAGCGTTACATAAGCCTACCTATCTGCGATGGCATGGCGCATCATTTCGACTCAGGCCAAATGATGCCCCGATATATGATGCTTCGCATTGTCTAAAACCTGTTTTTCATTAAGAAATGCAACTTTATGCCGGGGTATGAAATTATCAAAACTATTATTTCCTTTGACAATCATCTGTAACTATCCATGATTACAAAGTTCGTTTTTTGAACGAACTTTCGATGTATTATTATATTTTATACTCTGCAATTCCCAGGCAGCGAACAGCGCCGTAGCGACGTCCAACAGTGGGAGTGGGAGTGGGGGTGGGCTGTACCGCGTCTCCGGCTGTGGGGCCGTCGAGCTCGCCGCACACCTCCGCCTGCTGGGGGAGAGCCTCGCCATCATCGGAGAGCGGCTCAAGGAACATGAGGTCGATATATTCTCCTTTGTAACATACCGTTAACATTGGGTATATACAACATTATAATTATATCGATTGTTCTTTATAGAATACATGTTAAAACTATTTATTTTAAACAATATCCGCCTTATTCCAAAAAAACACTTTAGTACCAGGTTTAAACCAAGACCAAAAAGTCTAGGTTTGTTACG
>NJDD01006700.1:117945-133501 GCA_002245505.1 Calephelis nemesis | reverse complement strand
ACAAACGTCAAACCTCGTTTTGTAATAACGTTTTTAATAGTTCATGGTTTAAACCTGGTACTAAACTTGGTACTATTTTTAGACCTCGTTTTGGAATAAGGCGGTATGGGACCAGCCACATTGTGAATCAATATGAGGTGAGTTTTCTAAACTATAAATAAAATAAGGTTGAAATGATTTAAGTCTCAATTGGTAGAGTCGTTAATAAACAAAAATAAAGGACGAACGTAATGAAGGAACATCTGGTTATTTCAGAGTGAATGGATGACAAAAAGTAAGATAGGACGTGAACAACGAACGGGAAAAAACTGTTGAAGGAAATATTATTTGGGTTGGTTAACGAGAAAAAACTGCTAGGTAAAAGAAATATCATTTTGATATTGTTTGCTTGATCTCTGAAAGCAAACGTATATTATTGATTCCTTACGGCTAAGATTCCTAACTCGAGAGGTGGGGATCATACTTAAAGACAACTTAAAAGCGGTGAAAATCTGTTACATATAAAGACGCGGGAGTATGTTAAGCCAAGTTAATGATACTTTAGGTGATTATAAAAACAATGTGTAATAATATTTTAAGTACTCTTTCATAGAGATTATCTAATTTTTCATAAAAAATGAGTTTGTATTTCGTAAAATTTTACATAGGTACTCATGTTATTGTCCTGTGTACAAAAAAACAAAGTGAAACCCACTCATACTCGAAAAATAAATTAAAAACAAACGTGTGGCACTCGGAGACTGCCGCGGTAAAGCTATTGCATAAGCAGGCATGAGTCGCCAGATTGCGGGGCGAAGAGCGGGATTACACATACGCAGTAACGCCGATACAACCAATGCCACCTAGAAGCGAGTTGCTGGGCTAAACAGACAATTGTGATCAAAAAGGCATTAAAAGTTCTGCTATTCATCGATAGATTACGGTATGATGGGGTGGAATTTCTGGATTCGGTCTCCACTCTCAAGGCCCGCGATATAAGCTATGCTATAGCTTAAAACAAATAAGAGACATAAGGTCTACAACATAATATCTACAGGCAAACGCTAACAGTATTTTGTATGTTCTATTTCCAGGGACAGATCGCAGTGTCAGGTTCGGTGTCGGTCCTGCTGGACACATTGCTGTGTTCCCTGGCTCCACTGCTGGGCGTGGCCCGCGCTATCCCATCGGTGGGCCCGCCGCCGCGCCTCACGCAGGACACCCTTCATAACATCGCATATATCATGCCTGGACTTTGATAATAAACTGATACATTATTATTGGAAAGTTTTATTTATTGCAACTTATCCTACTCCCTTTTCAATTTTATAAATCCAAATATAACAACTGAAACAAAAGGATTAGCAAAGGCTGATGGAAACATCTTAATAACACATACCTCTAGATAGAGTATGCGTCAGCCAACAGCAGCATTTTTGGTAACTATAGAAAATTCGAGTGCACGTCTAAATGTGTTGCGAAAAACTCAAAAGCAAGTAATATTTAAAAAAGACTATGAGGTTAAAAAAAATCCACAGACCACCACTGGTGACAATGCAGCAATCTGACTGTTTAGATAACTGCCACCATAACGGCTGTCAAGTTCCGGTCCGGTGTGTAGTGTAGCCGGTAGACTAACACAATATGAAGAACATCCCGGACACAGAACAGCGACGTACGCTAATATTTCTAGTGTCAAGGCCATGGATGTTTCTTACCATAGGAAGACCCGTTTCCTTGTTTGTCAACTTTCACAAAAAAGTATTACGGTTACAATACGACAATTATACAAAGACAATATAAGATTAGGAGTTATTATATATTAAAAAACTAGGTTTGCCTTCATGTGTATTTGCCTTTTTTCGATTTTTAAATAGTCCGTGTGTTAACACGAAGATCCATATACACATTCATTACACATATATGTACATATGTTAACATTCATTCATGAACGCACTTCTGTGCATAAAAAGGAGCTATAAATAAAAAAAAACAATAATATGTGCTATTCGTATATTATATATAGCCATCACAACACAAATTATTACAATTTCTGTGTCAATAGATCTAAGATATTTTTATCACTACTAGCCGTACCTGCAAACTCAGTATCGCTTGACGTCACTAAAAGCTTGTCTATGGGAAAAACTGTAATGATTTTCGTGTTTTCCTGGCTTTCCTTCTTAGAAACGTCTCCTCACAGCAACTAACACAAACAAAAAAGAACTATTAAAATTGGTCTATTGGTCAGTCGTGATGCGATTACCAAGAGATACATATTTCTTGGACTACTCCTTCACAATAGTATCATATTGTGGAAGGAAAAAAACGTTGACTTGAGGTTGTGCAAGTAAATATAAAATCCAGCACTTTTGGAGCATGCTCAAAACTGAAAAAATAGGAGAAGGATGATCAGCCCTAGGATGACGATCAATAATTAATAACATGCAGTAGGAGCATAAAATCTGACATTTCATCAAAATCGGTAAAGTAAAAGCGAAGTTTAGGTGACAATTACCACTTAGTAAATAGCTTTGACCTATTGATTTACATACAAAATTCAAATTTGATCTAGATACAAAACTTTTAAACAATATTCATACATTTCAGACTTAGATTCTTATTATATTTACACAAATTAGATTAAAAAAATCATTAGGATTCAAACCTACGTTTATTTCAGCTGCAAAACACAGAGCCACAGTTATTAATTCATTCATTCATAATTGTATAATTTTACTGTTTGAAAGAAATCCTTTTCTTTCTTTTCTTCCAAATAGTACCAGAGGACTAACTTTAAGGAACGTTTCATTTAAGTTTTTATTGTTGAATTTTACTATTTTATCTAAGGATCTTTTTTTTTCTGCACTATTAGAGAGTGATTTGAGTTAAAAAACATATCAAGGACCATCCACATAACACGAATATCAAAATGGATTTTTCTAGTTCTCACAGATGTTTTTTTTTAATGAATAGTATACAGCCAGCCCTAATAATAATAAATACGAAGGTGTTCCGTTTTTACTTGGAAAAGGTTGAACTTATTGCAAAAAATATTAATTAAAACCTTTTAACCGCCCCAACATATTTTATTGAACGTGCCGCCGCCGATCATATAAAAACAATCTAAACCAATTAGTCTTCAGAAAAAAAATCTAAAATCGACATGATTTTGTTGATATCTGTCTTACTGTACCACCACGGGTAATTTAAACGTTTACCACGTTCTTTAGAAAAACCCAATGGCACGGTAACATGAAATACAATTTGTGACAGAGTATCTTCAGATAATAACTTTATAACTTTCACATATTTTGAGAACGTATTTTGCAGACAGCCCCAATAAATACAAGAGGTTTAAGAAACGACTAATCGTGGCCGGAAAAATACAAAGCAACTACTCAAAGATACACCAGTACATGAGAATAGAAAACATCTTCTTTCTCTTTTGTACATTCGAGATATTTCACAGCACACTGTAGTAATCTGAAACAATATTCAAATATAATTCTTACAACTACTTATTATAGGTTACTATTACTCTACTACAGTCCTTTCCAAAGAGGCCAAAAGAAAAGAGATGGAACATTTTAAACAAGCCAAATTAGTCAGGACATGTCATAGAAATAGGAATATATAAAGAAGTGCAACAATGTTCTATAGCAAATTTAGTTGTATAAATACCTTTCGTCATCATAATCGACATATAACATAACAGCATCCCTTTGTCTCTTTTTAACAAAAGTTGATACTTTTGACAGTTTTGTCTATGCTCATTTCGGATTCGATTTAAAGTGACGTCATGACAGTTCTCATGCTTGCCAAGAAAGCCATATTTAGTGTTCAATTCAAGTTCTCACTTTAAAGTAAAGAGAGTGGTTTGAAAGTAATCAGATAATTTTTTTTGTAATGTTAATAAATCTTGTAATAAATATAAATAGTTAACTTATATGAAGAATAAACATATTTGAACGTCACAATGTAAAAAGAATTGGCTCATGAAAAGTACGTAAATATTCTTACTTTCGTTGAATTACCGTTCCCTATTTATAAATCAATTCAGTAGCACTAAGTAAGCAATAAGTAAATTTTAATTTTAGTAAATTGATAGTTGCAATTTTATTCGGTAGGTAAATAATAATTCTTATCTATTTTCCTAAACTTAACTATCAATCGTCACTAATAGTTCATGTTGTATTGATATCGATATTCTTCTTTTTCTGGACAGCCTTATAATGTCAAAATGGCAGCCATATTTAGTAGCCTACGGCAGGCTTTCTTCGTAGGTATTTCATGTCCATATACTTAGAGGTCAATGGGACATGTCATCTGGCATTTTTAATTAACGTTTTCAAAGGAATAGATTAAAAGTCTATAGAAATGTCATGTACAAAGTAATCTGACTGAACTAAAAGTGTTTTGTCTTTTTCTATTACGATCGTTGAAAGCTATAGCTGCTGAATAACTTAAATAACTTAAAAATATAAAAAATAAACTACAAAATGCGCAGAAGCGCAATTATTCTATCACCATTAACAACATGTTTTAAATCAACAAAATTCCAAAATTGAACATGTGTAAAAATGTCTCGTATAAACTAATCTGATAAACAATTAAAAATAAAAAAAATAATTTTGTTTCTCAATTTCACAAGTTGAAATATTATAGCGATAAGATAAACTTAGTTTAATACGTGCCCTGAAGAATCATCACCATTATCCAAGAAAAAAAAAGTCATTTACGCAAAAAATATGTGATAACATTAATAAGTTAAAGTTCAAAACGTTTCTGAACGCAAATAACTTTACATATTAGAAAAATCCGTTTGAAATATTATAAAAAGTTAAATGTAGTCGAATCGTTGCAATTAGATTTACTTCTTAACGTCTGAATTTATCGTGATAAAACTTTTAATAAAATAGGGAAATGGACACCGACTTCTCTTATCCTGATATTCTAATTAGTGAATTATATTATAATAAGTCTGTACTATGATATTTACTGTAATAAAACTCGATTCTGATAATGCTTTAGATCTTTTTTGGATGCCATAGCAGGCATAGCTGGCATAGTGGTGGTTTTCCATATCTTGAGCGTCAAATTGGTATCCATCTACCTTTGCCAGTAATGTGTATAAAGGCAAAAAAGCTGCACATCGAAAAAAAGTGTGTTGTAGTAAAAAACAGCAACTTCAATAGTTTTAACAAAACTAAATTTTAGACAAATTGTACCAATTTTTTTCACACCATTTTATGTGACCCTAAATTATGTTAGTTTTATATATTTTACTTATCGATGTCAAATAGTCAAAACATCTTCTTAATGTGTTAACTTCTCATATTAAAAGCTCACTTCATGTCACATAATTCAAGAAAATACCAACGACTAAAATGCGAATGCATTTAAAAAACACCTTATCAAAAGAAAGTTCGAGAAGAAAGCGTGTGAGCTGACCTAGAGCAGCCGTCCCCTGCAGTTGGGTGCGCCGCAGTAGCAGTAGAGCACCTTGCCGGGCACGGAGCCGACGTCGTAGTTGTAGTTCCAGGTGAGCTCGGTGCCGGCGCGGATGTGCGCGAGCGCGAAGAACGCCACCCAGGGGAAGCGCGGGTCGTGCGTGTCCACGAACACGTTCTGCACGAACACGTTCGGCGTGCACGAGTGCTACACACAACAACCACTACCGTTATTGTCACTTTGGACACCTGCCAGCTTAGGCGACAAAATCTTTTTAACAAAATTTCCTTTTTAAAGATTACAAGGACTCTTATTTTGAAAGGTTTTTAGTGTCTTCTCCGCCTTTTATTATTAGTTCTATGTTAACATGTACAAAAGAGGGATGGATTGTGAGGCTGTCTTCGGGTAGTCGTGGGTGCCCTGGTTGTACCTCTGCCGACCATTTCGGAGTAGCAGCCGTACACAAAGAAGATTGCAGGATTTAAAACTGTCGAACACTTTCCTACCTTATACTTAATATTAGACCACTATTATATTCTTATCTAATTTGGAAGTATAAGATTAACAACTCACGGAGCGGTTTTTACCCGCGCCCGCAACGGTTGCGGGCCCGCAGCTTCTGTAGAATGTATATTTATATGCAAAAAGTACGATCACATTTGACGACGCGTTTTACACCCGCAGCGCCCGCGGTTGTTTGCGGTTCGTTCGGCAGCGGTCACCCACCCGTACAATCGTACAAATTTGTGAGCGATGAATTCAACCGCGACGGCAGTGTGACCGCACAAATTACCGGCCTCGTAACTTTTGACATAAAACCGCGGGCGCGAATAAAAACCGCTTCGTGAGTTCTTACGCTAAAATGACAAACTTTAAACTGACTAGGGTCTAAAAATGAACAATATCATTGGATCTCTATTCAGAAAATGTCACACAAAGTTATATTTAACACTCTACTTACATTGAGGTATCTACCGATGTTGCCTTGCACTTTAGCGTCCATGATATAGCACGCTTCGTCTTCACCAAACAAAGTACGAACCGACCTGTGAACAAATTATATAAACTTACTTCAGTTGATCGATGCTTTCTTTACTTCCAGTTTAGACTAACTCTGCCTTTATTGAAGCTGGACTATATCATTTAGTCTACGTGAGAGAAATACATACATGCCAAGTTCCTTGCAAGTGTAGGCAGAAATCATTATCAGTGTTAATCGTTAGCGTGTCACTACATGATCCTTACAGACCTGGCTAGCTTCCTCCACGTTCATTGCTCCCTTCATACATATAAACATTTCGGCTTCGAAAACTCTTGACATCAAATATGTAATAATACGCAAAACAAACTTTGAAAATGAAAAATTATTTATTTGGGGAATATGTGTTTTAAAAAGATTTTTAAACATACGACATATTCTACATATTTTAATGAAATTTTAAAGGAATTAATTATTTATACTCATTTTAACATTTAAATCACAGTACTTATTTATATGTTAACTGACATTTATTTATATGCCTAATAAGCTTCATAATTTGTTACAAATAATGTTAAAAGTAGATTAATTTTAATTCTATCTACTGTAGACTACCACTGTTTCCAAGCCTAGCCAGTCAGGAAAAGAAACGACAAAACAATCTCCCCGGCAACCAGGCCCATTACCTATATGCCTTTACTATCACCGTTTCCAAACCTAGCCAGTCAGGAGGAGAAACGGTAAAACAAACTCCTCGGCATCCATGATTTCATTATTTAAATTAGTTTAAATTTATTTAAAAAATATTTTATGTATTTATACTTGTCAAAGAAAATTTTTTATAATATAATATCTTTTCTCTAATAGCAAATAAAATACATTCTTTCGAATCCTTTTTACTAGAAGTGATATCAAACTATTAGGAATTTAGTTGTATTTCAATTTAGTATACTAATGGACATACAATATACATTCATTTTATAAATATTAAGTTTTTGATTAAGCACATGTTGTTTCTAACTATTTTTGAAGTGTGTAACTCCTAATACTTCAGCATTTGTTGCAAAAGAGGTTTATTTGCAAACACACATACAGCCAATGTATATAAGCAAAGTAAAGTATACATACACACACGTCTTTTACACCCTCTTAAGCGTTTTTTACACATACACACTCACTTATGGGCACACACTTACACACACTCAGTAACAATTAATTTTGTTATTTTATTTAAAAAAAGTGAAATTTGAGGATATACATACTTATAATAACAAACACTAATTAATGATTTGTAATTAAATTGTAGGATTTGTTGTTTACGTATTTGTAGATATATGAAACTAATAACGATTTACTTGTATTATTACTAAAATTTTATTTTTGCGTTGTTTGTTATCATTATAAATTTCTGTTTCTCTAACACGAGTGTAAAGTAATACTATAGTATCCGTGATCTGAAGTGGGGCCTGGTGATCTGCTCGCACAGGGTATCCTAGTTGAAGACACAAGTCTTTTACTTCGTTATTTGGTTTTGAATTACATTCTGTTAAACTGTTTGTAAGAGAAAATAAATAATTTTTGATTTTGAAAGGCAAAATTTTGAGTGACTTAAAAGTGGTTTGCATGAAAGTAACTGATTAACGGCACATTACACTTTTTTTGTACTCTAAAGATTTTAATTAATTCTACAGAATTTCCCCAAATGGGGATCCCATATTGCAAAATAGAAGAAGTATATCCATGACAAAGCTAAGAGAGATGCATTCAAGCCTGCAACTTCTCTTATTCTTCTAAATACATACAAAAACTTATCAATTTTAGTACAAAGTGAATCAATGTGGGATTTCCAATTGCAAAATCAATCGATTTTTATTCCTAGGAAGTTAGTAAAATCTACGTTATCTATAATAGGATTATTGATTTCAAATATCTAATACTACGCCTTTCCTACTTTTAACTATACTTATAAACGCGAAAGTTTGATTGGGTGTATTTCTGTCTTTTTAATGCTAAACAATGGATCTAGATGTAAATTAAAACACAACTCAAATAAATTTCTTTACAGTATTTCACCCAGAACATCTATTTAGATCGCGATTTGGGAAGAAGTCGCGAACTGACTGGCAATTACAACACTAAGATTTATATTAAAATCTTTAAACGACTTACCAAAACGGAGGTTTTGCAATTTGTTTTATTTATACACGATTATTTGTTTTTTTTACTATATATTCAAATTTTAATGATGCTTTAATTTGAAAGCTGATGCTAACAGCATCAGCTTAATCCTTTGAACCGTTAAATTTTAACATCCTCTCTTGTCAAAATTGGTAATGCTTAGTGAGTGTATAACTAAGAACAGCTACATTCAGATCAGCAGGGTTACTCTTAAATCTTGATTCATGCAATAGGTATTGGAAATATGTATGCCATCTTCGGTACTAACGAATTATTTCATTAATATTTTTTTATCAAATTCCTTTTTTTTTGAAACTAAATGTTAATTATCCTCTATTATATATTATATGTAATCGGAAATTGAGATTCAAGAGTAACCCTACAGGTCAGTTATCAGTTGCACATTACAAAATCTTACTGAAACATTGGGTAACTTTGAAAGGACCGGCCAAATTTTAATATAAGAGGGTATAGGCTTATATGGTAATGCATTTTAAATATTATTACCAAATTGTAATATTTACTTTCATAAATATTCAGTTAAAACAGTCCACTAAAACTTCTTCACTTGTCACGCAATGTCGTACCGTAGTGTCGTACGAGTCATGACGTCACCTGCTTGTGAATATTGTAACCTGTTTTATGCTCTGTTTAAGTTACAATCATGCATCTTGTATTTTGCGTCGGATAAAAATTGTCAATTGATTTTTTTTTAATTTTAAGTGTTTTCATAGATCGTAAGTGTTATTGATTCCATAACTTTTGGCTGATGCTTTAGATGTGATCCTGTATACTTACTTGTATTTAGATCTGTACTCGCTCGATTCCATACCCGGTGCTGCCGTGAAGCATGACACTTCTCTCACTGTCGAGAAGACATTTTGTATTAAATTTCACAAATGTAAACAGACTTGTTGATTATATGACTTTGTAAGCTTAAAATAATTATAATTTTTACACAAAAAACATAGTCATTTTGCATACATATTAATTCAGAGAGTAATTATGGCGGTACATAATTCTACTCGTAAAAAAGCCATTACCATCTTCATCATCGCTAATCCAGATGCAGTCCTCGCCTCTTTCTTTGCCATCCTTTTCTTTTTCCGTATCTTTATCCTTGTTCTGGTTTTTCTTAGCATCTTCACCTTTCTTGCCTCTCTTATTTCTTTTTCTAAGACGCTTACTGCAAATAAAATATATTTTGTTTTACATGCTCTGGTTTTTTTATAGTTTAAGAAGGAAGGTTATAGTTTTAAAGAGGTCATTTTTCTGCTTGATTACAATTCAATGCCATAAAAGAGATCAGAAACAATAAATAATATCACCAACAGTCTCAAACGCAAGTTGTAAATTAAAATAGAAAGTAAAGTATCTTAACGCCCATATCCCCGAGGAAGTAGGCAGAGGCACAACCTGGGCACCCACAACTAGCCAAAGTCAAAATCTCTCAGTGTGATAGGTGGTAAACCTATCGCCAACCGAAAACATATCCAATCCCGAGCAACACATTTTTTTTTTATTGAAAAATGGAAAAATCACAATTTTTTTTGTTACCCAACCCGGGAATAGAACCCGGAAGAAAAGTAGAAGAAAGTTTTGTATAATGTATTGAATTATTCTAAGGTAATAGACAAGTCCCAGCGTGTACTGATTCATAACTATGTATGTAGAAATCTGTAAGTTTAGTAATAATATCTTTTAGAATACAGTAATATCGGTTCCCGAAAAGCAAATGAAGTAACAAGCGAAACAAGCTGGTAACATAGTCTCAAATCTATATGGAACAGCATTTATTGTTTATCAACAATAAAGTATCATCAATAATCGACGATGATAATGTTAATTATAAAGGGTATCTCAGAATGTTTTTCGTTTTTGAAGTGACCAATAAGCGCCAATCACGGGTAGCAGGGGGAGGGGACTATTCTCAAATGCTTGGCCGGCTTGCTAAGTTTAGTAGTTATGAATCGTTACACGGGACCGCAGTTTCATAAATAAATTTTAAGAACTGCTATTTAATTTAACAATAAATAATTTATTGTTTCTTTAACATCTAAAAACGAAAACCATTCTGAGACACTCTGTAGATATTTATAATAAAAATCGTCCTTAAAATTAATCTTACTCAAAATCTGTGAGTCCCAGACCGATGTATCCGGGTTGAAAATCATCATCTAGTTTACGGTTGTCTTCCTTTTCTTCTTCTGACGACTCTTCCTCTTCTGATTCTTTGTTCGAACTCTCTTTCTGCGAATTTTACGTTAAATAATTTAGAACCTCATTAGTCGAGGGTAGCAGCCCCTCCAAACTACATAGGCACTATGTATGTATTCATGGAATGCATTTATAGCGTACGGACATTATACAGTAAGCACACCTTACTAATGATGAAGTTAATCTCGTAGTAATCAACGTGGTACTTATTATTTATTAGTTAGTCAACGATACTAATACATAGAAATACTTAAATAGATACCAGAATAAATTTAACAAACACCCAAACCCGGAAATGCAGACATCTAAATAAAGAAGAGTCCTTAATGGTCTTACCTTATCTAATTTCTTGACATCTTCTGGAATGTCTTCTTCGTAATTATCCTTCATTTGTTCGACGACTTCAATGTAATCTAATTCGGCTAAGTATTCGTCTCCTTCGTTCAAACCATCCTATTACAATACAAAATAGTTTAGTAACACGTACACGTATTCTAATCATATATAAGTTATATTTATAAATTATAAATAGCATAGTACAAAAGTGGCCCTAAACTTCCTTGTGGAACACCATTCATTTCAAAGTTGATTTAAAATCGTTCTTAATCATTTAGAATATCTCTAAAGAACCTCTTTAGTTTTATTAGATAGTTACGTTGAATTTTGACTGAGAAATCCTTACTGACCAAATTTGCTGTAGCGTCGGTGAGTAAGTTCCCCGCATAAACACAGAGGAAAGCTCCCTTTGGCACATCGTTGAGGGCCCGAATACCCCATCCACGGTTTAACGTTTTGAACACCTGCAACGAGAAATATTTGAGTTTTTTTTTAATTTGAGAAATGTTTGTATTACACTGAATCATCACTTAAGAAATACGAAATATATATTTAAGTAATGACTTACTTGTAATTTAAGTTGAAGAGGATGTTGTGCGACACGGTTGAGGCACGTGTGCTTGCATTTACAACTGGAAAAAAAATTATGAATATTTGTAAATACGTAGCGTTCGTAAATATGGTAATAACATTAAAATTAAAAGTTTTCAAAACATAACCTACATATAATATAACTAAGTCCAATCACAAAAGCTTTCAAACAAGAAAAATCAGCATCAAAATCAGTCTAGCCAACAGAGCCGTTAGACAATCGCCGGCAACCTCAGATTTTTTTTAAAAAAATACAAATATATTCAATTTTGGTGATAAATTTGACCTGAAATACACTAACAAACGATAAGCACCGGCCCAGCAGTAGACAACACAGATAATTTACCTAAAATCTCTAGCTTTGTCAAAATATCAATTAAAATTTATATGCTAAACAGTCTATCTGTTGAAGATCATCATTTATTATATAACAAAAAAAAATTAAAAGATAACGAAGCTCTCTTACCGTGAATTACACTCGTATATCCCTGACGGTAGAGGCTCCGGTAGCCTCTTGTATTCATACCCGATATCCCCTTCGAGTCCGATTGTCCGAGCGCCCTCAAGTGTAAGCTTCCAACATGCACATTTTGTTTTATCCTAAAAAATCAAAGGCTTTTTATACAGACGTAACATGTTGCTTTACACATGACGCATTATACAGGGTTTCTTTAATAGGATTGGCATATGTATATGGTAATGCATTTTAAATATTAAAGACAAATTGTAATATTTACGTTTATAAACATTCATTTAAAACAGTCCGCAAAAATGTTTCACTTGTCACGCTATGTCGTACCTAGTACGAGCCATGACGTCACCAGCCTGCGAATGCGACTGCGGTCAGTGGAAAGCTGTTTTATGCTCTGTTTATGTTATAATCATGCATCTTGTATTGGTTCAGGTAAAAATTATAAATTGTTTTTTTTTTAACTTTTAGATTCGGTTTCTCAAAATTTGGTGCTGTCCAAAGTTTCCCTGTATATACAAGCGACTGCGTAAAACGTAATTACAAAAACCGTTCCATAATCGAAATATATAACACAAATTCGCAAAATGTTCTATACAGCAATGTCTTAAACATTTCTTTTGTATTTAGTTCTTTTTCCCATTGTGTAGAATAGACCATCTGCCATGGCAATCATGAAGCTCATAAGAGGCGAGCGTAGATTAGTCATTACTAACAAGTAGTTGAGTGCAGTGCTTGCCCGAGTAAGAATCCACCGCCTTACCGCCATAACGACTCCTATATGTTTTGGTCTGGAGGGTATCCGGTACTCTTGCACAATTAGCTTATAACCCCGGAAAAATGTTCAAATTTTTAAAGCTAAAATGTTGATCCGGTGCTACATCTTAGGAGTTTTTCATTACGAGTTTTTGTGTCAATCGCCTTGTTTGCATTTGTGTAGGCCAAATCGTTTTCAAGGATATTAAGATCTTAAGTTATCTTACACCGATTAATTTAAATGACAAGTTAAAATCCAATATGGCGTACTCCTAAATATGGCGGATAAATTAACTTACAAGTGCTACCATAACTTATACCCATTAATTATCAAACGAAACAATTTATTGCTGGGGATACGTACACTTCATTGTCTATTGATACATTTACATTGAACAAAAGAAGTATTATAATGAACGTTTGTAAATTTTTAAGAATAGTACTTTAAAGACTCGAATAAAATTGAGGGATAAGCGAAAGTAATAGGCTTCTGAACAAAGCGTTGTGGAAGCGTAGCGATTTTTCGATCCCAAAAACATAATCCTACTTTCGAAAAAAAACGTAAAACTTACCACACAATCGTCTTCACAATCGCATCCACACAAGAACTCGGGGTCCAAGTTGAGTGGTACCCCAGCAGTTGGCGTTCGCTCCGTGTTGTACGAGCAGAACTCCGGAAGAGAGTTGTCGTAATAGTTGACGCATGGGACTGGCACGTTCTCTTTACCGTGAGAGAGATCCTATAAGAATAATTTATAAAATTATTTATGTTGACTCAACGTTGACTTCACAGATTAGGCGCTAGTTCGTGTGTCTGTGTGTATTAAAGAATATCATGAGCAATTTTCAGTTGTAATAGTTAGTGCTCACCTTAAAATTGCCGTTAGAACGAAAGCTTAAAGAATGTTAGAAATCTCATAATCCTATAAATTAATAATCCTTAATATTATAAATGCGAAAGTTTGTATGTATGGATGTTTGTTACTCTTTCACGCAAAAACTATAAAGCCGATTACAATTAGATTTGGTATGTAGGTAGCTGAAGACCCAGAATAACATATAGGCTACTTTTTATCCCGGAGTTCCCGCGGGATTGGGACTTACGCGGGTGAAACCGCGGGGCGCAGCCAGTATGAGATATTATCGAATGCGCAGTTTGATTTGGGAAAAAAATAATAATTTTGGGTAAAATTTTCTGTGCTGTCCCAAAAGGAGGTGTTTTAAGTCCGCTGCATTTTATCAAGTTTACATCAAGACCCACAGATTAATTACGAAATGCTAAAAAAATATTAAGTCTTTAAAAATTACAATTTAACCACTATTCCTATATTCCTAGCATGAATCTCCACATTTTTATATAAAAATAAGAAATTCAACATGATGGAACCAAAGTTTTTTAACAGGTACCTTTTTAACAACAATGCACTTGTTGAGCACAAACTCGGCGAGACAGTGCGTGGCGGGGCAGAAGTCGAACAGGTCGACCGGCATCTCGGAGTCGGTGGCCCGCAGGTAGCGGTGGAGCTCCGTCACGTCGCGGATGCGGCGCCCGCACGGGCCCACGTACATCACCTCCTTGCGCCCGCGCCAACGGACTACTTGCCTGTAAGGAAAACGTGCGACACCGGGAAACCTTACTAACTTGCTCCAAAAAGTAACTTATGTTGTTTTAAAACGATGAAGCATTCGTGGTGCAAATTTCCTTCTCAATTTAGGCATTGTGTCTTCATTACATTTTAAGGATCAAATTGTTTTTACGAACTTGCGTTTTATTAGTTTTAAGTTTAATGAACAGCTCTTATAAGGTGACTAAGAGAGATAACATTCTCGTTTGAAGTTTGTTTAGCTTGTTACATAATATTTCTTCTTATTACATAAAAAATAAGAAAGCGATTACAAGCAGCTGGTTTTCCTGGTGGTAAGAGACAAATGTCATACATTGACAATATAAATGTCAGCCGTGTGTCGCTATCTTATTACCATAATAAGTAAGAAGGTACTAGTCCAGGCGTGCTTCAATTCTAATAGGATCTTTGAAGTTAACATGTCTAACGAAATCGATCTAAGAAGTGAATAACGTATACGAATTTGTGTGAACTCGTAAAAAATATTTAAAAAACCTCTGTGAAACCCTTGTGTTAACAAAATAAATAAAATGTAAAAATAATAAACTTACCGTTCCCAACCGCTAAGCAGAGGTTTCGCCAGAGGATTATAAGTCCTGAGTTCTTTGAGGGACAGTACGTCAGTTCTCTTACAGTGGGGTCCGCAAGTGTGGGGCACCATTTTGTGAGGTTTCACGGAGTTCTTTGGGGTGTAATACTATATAATAAAAAACAGATTAACTTCTATTTCGAATTCCGAATACAACATTATACTTAATTTCCAAGATAACTAAATATCGTCCGCCTTTACTTAAATCACTCAGTATACAATCTATCCAATTCAAAGATTTAACATATTGTTAAAAATACTAAAACTTAAAGAAACCCTGTCAATTACAATGAATAACAGAATATTGATATATATGGCAATTGAAGGTCGAGTAATGGTTACCACGACGCGGCTGGTGACGTTGTCGAGGTTGGCGGACGGTG
>NJDD01006700.1:99841-117913 GCA_002245505.1 Calephelis nemesis | reverse complement strand
GGGCCGCCGTCGACTTCTTCGCCACCGCACGCTGCCGCCGCAGCTCCTGCGGACACAGCAATACGTTCCTTACTGGTTTAACTTCAATAAAAAAAATAAAACACTTTCCTATACGCAAACAAAAATCACACACACAACGTTACACAAACAATTGCGTATACACTATTAAAACTATTGTTCCTTCAAATAACATTTTTGCCGTAGACAACTTTGCAAAGGACCAACACAATATATTAATGACTTACTCAATTGAATTAATGTAAAATTTCTTCTCATAGCAATCACATTTTAACTTTGTAAGTTATTTTATTAATAATTTAAAATATTTATTTAAAACTATAACCAGATAAGATACATAATTTTAATTGTAAAAGATGATGTGTTAATACCGTTTTTAATTATTGTATTTCACATTGCGTTTTTCCTGACCTAATGTAACTTAATAGGATAATACCTGGAATAAAGTTAATCTGTAGGTTCATCTGACCCTAAGTAAAATATTTTGGGAAAAATATTCTTTGCTCATTTGGTTAAAATGTAATGTGGCTTGGGTAAAATTTGATTAATCAAATGTTATTACATTTTAACCAAATGGACTTATTTATTTCATTATGAACAATTTGGTTTTACAAGGGGTAGATCAACAGTTGATGTTGGTTATGTTAAAAACAAAAATATGAAGCCTTCAAGACTCTCAAAATGCATTTGATGTATTCTGTGATTAATCAAACGCATTTGATTACATTAGCCAAAACGCTTTAGTCAGAAAAATACGCCATCGTTGAATAAGGAATAACTCAGTCTGATCTCTTGCCTGAATGGGAGAATTCAGAAAATTGAGATTATCGTTAACATGGGTGTCCCTCAAGGCTCCATTTTGGGACCATTTTTGTTTCCCATATATATCAATGACTACCCTTACTACGTAAGAGATAACCATGGAATAGTATTGTTCGCGGATGACACTTTACTATTATTTAAAGTGAAAAGACAACTGGATAAGTATGAACGATACGATTTCAAAAGTTGTATACTAGTTCAATGTTACTAACATTGATCGCTTTTTAAATGAAAACAAAAACTGTGTGCATAAAATTTTCAATGTCCAACGTAAGGCAGGCAGTTTCCAATACGGTTTTAGGAGTCATCGTAGTTTAAATGTTACAATAGGGCCCACACATTGAAAAGTTTGCTATCAGATTGAGCTCAGCGGCTTAAGTTGTTAAGAAAACGAGACAGTTAACTAATGTCGACACCGCTAGAATTGATTATTTTAGTGATTTTCTCAGTATCATGTTTTAGGGGATTTTTCTCGGTGAAATACAATACTTATCTCGCACATGATGGCTATGCGGATAATTTATAACTTAGGCCCTAATGTTTCCTTCTGAGAAAAGTTGAAAGAAATAAACATTCTAAAAGTAACTCTCTCAATATATTTTTGCAAACTTTATAAATGTCTATAAAACATAAATTTGTTTAAAAAACTTGTGATGTGTTCTGTAAATACGGGGGATAAAAACTCGACTCGAAAGGATTAAAAATGAGGGACCTTTGTATGGCCTAAGTCAAGTAAATATATTACTATTTTTAAGTGCTTGTGTTATCGACAGCGAACGAATGATCGATCATTAATTTTCCAACACATGAAAACGCGACATATATACGTCTATAGAACGCATATGCATAGAAATACACATACACATCTAACCATAATTTCAAAATTGTCACGCTTTTGATACAAACCTCTGTCGTATTTTGGGGCTGCGGTTCTTCTTGAACTTTATTTGCTTGCTCATCGGACCTTGTGTATTCCACATATGGCATGTTCAACTGAAAATATAAACAATATTAAACGTCGAATCCACTCAAGAGTATTTAAAATGTTAGTCCATTGTGATCCGGGTTAATGCTCAAGACCTGTATTTTAACAGTAAAAAAATTGAGGCTATATAATAGCGATAGGATTATAGCTGAGTTGTATTGGTTTGAGATAGGCTTTGGGTATGTTTAGAGTGTAACTGAACTGAAGCAATGTAGTGGAAAATGTGATTAATTTGTGAAGATTTTAAGAATGGTGGGAGTAACTTACATATAATTAGTAGAAAGGGTGTGTTGAGTTTAAAAAGAGGAAAGGTTGAGATTGAGGTAAGAGTATACATGATAATAATAGTGAGATTTAGAAAGCGATCCAGCTGTGTGGGTTGTAGTTAAGAGCACAGTTGGTAGTTGGAATGAACTGCTCACCCTCCCGGCGTGTTGTGACCTGGGCAGCGCCCTAGGTCTCTGTCTCTCGGCGGCCTGCAGCTCGAGGTAGAGCGGGGCGAGGCGCGTGGAGCCCCGGTAGATCCATTCGGCCCGCTGCATCCCCGTAAACCGAACTTGCACCAGAGACGCATCGACGCGTTCCACCTTTGACGGCCACCACTTTCCTTTGGCAAATCAAAAAATACGTTGTCACCCTCTCCACATCAGTACACGACTCCTATATAGCTAAGTTCAGATATATTCCTTTGTCCGCACTGGACTTCTGTCCCATATCAATGTTTTGATCCATTAACTCTAGGTGTAGAAAAAAATACATGCACATCTATGCCCATTCCGATTGTCGCGTGTTCCAGTTCAAATTGTTGCGTATCGCTTTTGAAACGGAGCGAAAAACTGACTTGAGATAGATTTAAGCGTACTTGTCACCGATTGAGACACCGTGCCATAGTCCGTACCGAACAGCCGTTCGCACTAGCGTTCTTGGATTGCGACGCTGATACGGAAACGAGTTGTCCGTACCATACTTACGGACAAAAGAACATATCTGGACCCAGCTTAAAATTAGACTGAGTGCCTACCCAACAATTAGGTAAAGATGAACATTTAACCTCCATTTACATCATAATAATTGGAACGTGTTAATATTTTGCAGCAACTCATCCAGACATGTCATAGGCATTACCACTTTATTTATTAATGACGCCATCTAGTTCAGGTTTAAAGGAAATTGATAAACAACTTACCAATTTGACATTCTTAAATGCAAAAGTAAAGCGCATACAGTTCCAAATGAAAGTGTTCAAGATTTGATAAACGTCATGTTTTTTAAAAAGTTTCCCAACCATGCTATATTGCTCGCATGTAACATGTTTTAGTATGTCAATGTCAGTTCAACCATTTTGACACTTCTAAGCACGAAATACAGCTTTCTTCTCCCACTTAGTAGCCTAAACATTCCAGAAAGTATAATTGCTCAATGATATGTCGAGAAGCACTATTCTGGATTAACTTAGAGACAGTCCCAAGATAATTTCGGAAAAGATTCCTCCAAAGGGACTTACCTCTCCATTCAGTCTTGAGATTCTGTCCAGCATGTAACCTGACCATGGGCCGCTCTGGGTATGCCAGGAGGTATTGTTTGACGAACTCTCTCGAGAAGGGATGGACTTCTTCCCACACGAGAGTGGAACACTCGCACACCAAGCGGGTTTGACTGTGCGACGCATATTGGGCGTAGCCGTCGTCGAAGAATATCAAATATCTGTGAAAAAGTGCAATAAATTTTGCGCTTTACAAAATAAATACATAAGAAAGGTAAACACACCTGCGGAGAAAAATAAAATGATTTTATATTTTATTAGATCACGTTTAAAAATAATACAATTTCAATCATAATACCACGTGTCAAAAAGGTCTTTTTTGCATTAACATATTATAAAATTGTCGCGACTATTCATAAAGTTTACGCAAAACTTAAATGCATATCCGAAGTAGGTAACATGTCATTGCGCAGAACTCATTTTTAGGTATCGACAGGGGTGCGGGGAAGTGAGGGAGCGTACCGGGCTCTCGCTCATACTCCTTCATAATTGTACTTCGTATCTTTTGTGTTACTTATGACAAAATATAAAGGTTAGGTAATTAATATACTAAACTATAACAACAAACATACTAAAAATATGTTTTTGAACTAGCGATTCGATCGACACTCGACTGTAGCTGCGCCAGACTACAGAACGAACTCAGGCTCATTCAAGTTTCGCGCAAACTGCAGATATGCATAAGCAGTGTTGAAATCAACTTGAATTAAAACATCAACATCAAATCAATCAACAATCAACAAAAAATGCTAAAACGATTATTTCTTAAAAATACCTGTAATTGTTGACTGGGTTCGGGATTTCTGCCACAACGCCCGAATAATATGCGTCTCGCATTCCCGTCTCCTTGAACAGAGCTATTACTCTCGTACCTGTAACATCATCAACGTAATCATCTATACATCCCACATTTCTTAATTGTAACAAAAATGTATGACACCATTTAATGTGGATAAGTAAGTGTTCAATGTTCCTGCAAACTTCACTCCCTGTCGACCCAAATGCTGGTTGGTGGTGAACGTCAATAGGCATTAAGTTCGCCTTTTGTACAAACTTTTTTTTGTATTAATGAAGCTAAATAAATAAAGTGTTAAGTACTAAAATTAGAGAAGTTTCTAGCATACTTTAGTAATAAATGTGTTATACGTGCGTATTTACGTACAGTGCACGCTCGCGGACGCACATCGCAAGTGTGCGTGTGTGAATTCATCCGTGTGTGCAGTGTAGATATTCCAGAAAAATATGAAATAACTTGATGCAACACTTATAAAACAAATTTCTTTCATTTCCATTTCATTCAACTATTCTAGGTTGGTGTATATAATACACTTATTGATGTAACTGTATAATAGGATACAGTATCAAACTCCTAAACATAACGAAAAATATTACGTATAAACGCAATAACGTAATAAAATTGTTCTTGATCTTTCGAAATTCATGTCTGTTAGGTACATACCTAATTACTATAGTCTGTGTATTTTAACAAACGAGTACAAAGTTCATTTCAACCAATCAGAACGCGCCTTTATAATTTACAATGAGTATCAAGCGTTCTGATTGAATAAAATTAACTTTATGTTACTTTATGTTACACTGCTATTGGTCCACGTAATCACGTGGACCAATAGCAGTGCAGAACAATTTTTGACACACATTTGTTTAAAAAATTAAAGTACAGACAAATTTTAAAACCAATTTTCATGTTTTAAACATAATATTAAAAAATCTTAATTAAAATTGATCAAAGGGATCAGATATGTTTTCGATACAAGAAAAAAAATTAACTGCCACAGTTGAAAGTCATGGGGAAAAAAATGTCTGCAAATTGAAAAATTATTGTTAAAAATGGTCACCTTACCTATTGTCATTCTAGCCTCGGCGGGCTCTGGATACGCCAGACACCGGGTTTGTAACACCTTGAACGGATTCTTCAGATTCTTCCGATGTTCGAAGTTCACACGACAAGAAGAAAATTGTGCGTTCTGGAAAAGGCAAGTTAGTTTGAAATTTAATGTTTTTTTAAATATTTTGGTATAGAAATATGACGACCTTATCAATTAGTAAATTGATTAATATAGCCATTGAGGTTACCGTATTTTTTACTTTTGCGTCACCTGACTTTCATTATATAATTACCATGTTGCGATTTTATAATCGTTTTCTCCAAAGATAGGCAATTAAACCGACAAGGTTCCATAATATTTTACTTTGCCACAATTTATGTGCAATAAAACATTCCATAAGAAAGCCCTGTTATATAAGAGTCCATAATAAGGCAACTCACTGAAGGCTTCGGTATGATTTCTGCGATGGTGGCTTTGAGCCAAGCGCCGAAGACGTTCTTCATGGCGTAGACGGTGTCCCCCACGGCCAGCGGAGGGCGCGTGAGGTCCCCGGGGGGCGGCAGGTCGGCCGGGGCCGCCTCCGCCGACAGCTTCACAACCGATATCTCCGTGTTCTGCGGTGTGCCAAACAAATATATTCATACCAGGATTGTCCTAAGCCTATTGATCTTGTTTTACTTATCTGATTTTAGCCGGTTCTCCTCCATGGAAAAGCTTCTCAAAGAGGTACATACATTATCAATTTATGAATTAATTTTGACAAAACACAAACTCTTTATTTCTTTTTACAAAGTCTATTTTTACATACTAAATTACTACTGATTTATTCTGCACATAGATGACCAACTTATAACATAGACCAAAAACAGAGTCCTTGCCAAACCTCAAGTCCGCTCTAAAATTACAATGCGCAGTTTGCTTCGTATTGCCCACTCGTAGCGAAAAAATCGTAGAGCACTCGTTGGTTTTATTTTTCAAATATGTTTGAAAAGTTATCACAAAATATTTCATTATTCCTACCCATGGGCGTAACGAGGTATTGACAGAGGGGGTCAGCTGAAGCCTTTTGAAAATCATTCACTTAGTACTGCAACTCTCCGGATGACCGAATACCGATAAAACGAACTATGTATATTAAACGTCAACAAAAAAATTAAAAAAGTAATTTAAAAACAGACAGTATTTGTCAAATAAAGCTATTTCTGTCTTTTATATCATAATATTAATACGTAAAGCAAAAACTTTGGACCCATTTTTACGAAAATGCGCGGACGCAAGAGGATGAAATTTTACACTTACAGTTTAGAAGTGCAGAACACTAATATTTTTAATGATAATGTCTATAAAATGCATTAATTAAAAAATAAAACATTACCCACACTACCATGCATTTGACTCTCACAAAACAAATAAATTGATGATAACGATTAAAAGATCACAGATGGCGCACTAACTATTCAGGAAACAAAGTGGTTGGTCTTGAGAAATGAAGATGGCGATCTTATCAACAAGATATTAAAATGTATTATGGTTAAATTTCGACCAATGGGCGACCACTAGTTTTAATTAAATTATTAACTCACCTCGACTAGAATTTATGTAAAATACTCATACAATAAAGACCACGGTTAAAAAAAATAGTCTTAGATTCACTTTGTCAGCCCCTCTCTATACAGAATCCTTGCTACGCCCTTGCACCTATCAACATAATATTTTACTACATTGTGGTTTGTAAATATATTAATATTTATTTTTTTTAAAATGAATACATTTTACATAACGTAATAATAATTTATGGACAATTTTATATTATGTTTAAATTGTACCACATCTACAACAAAGCTTTTGATACTTTCTATTCGTTAGTAAATTATTAAGGTTTTTAATGCGAATTACGTTGAAACATTAATTATTTACATACCAATATAAACCGTGTTATATGAATAAACCGATTTCTTTAAACCCCTACGAGGAAAAGAGATTACAAACTTAACACTAACAAACATCCCAAAAAACAAAATAAATAACAAAATGTTGGCGACTGTACTTCAAAAGGAAAACTATAGTATATTATGTACAGTTCAGCCACACGCTTAACGTACACTATCCCGCAAACTTATAAATACTGGACTAAAGTAGGAGTAAAATTAAGTTGATTTTGGAGTCTGTATCACATTGTAATAAAGACCATATTGCCAGGTTGAACCTTGGAGTACTTTACCACGTGTTTATTAAAAAGGCCGCTCGTGTTTAGAGCGGGCAAAAAGTTTGGCACGATCTCTGTCCTACTTTAAATCAACGAGTGAAGGCTCT
This sequence comes from Calephelis nemesis, assembly GCA_002245505.1. Classification (NCBI taxonomy): domain Eukaryota; kingdom Metazoa; phylum Arthropoda; class Insecta; order Lepidoptera; family Riodinidae; genus Calephelis; species Calephelis nemesis. Next base: position 110,385 of record NJDD01006700.1, on the reverse strand, counting down.
GCTAGTACAATGAAAGTACTTACGTCGTCATCAATCTTTTCTGGTGATGTTTTAGAAGTTGTCTGTAAGAAATAACAAACGACAAAAATACAAAAAACTATTACAAAACAATGAAATAATTAAGCGCGTTGAGGGTAAGAAAGGAATTAAAAATTTCGCCACGGGACTTGAATCCTTAGTAGCGCAAATTGTTAGAGCATACATCGGCTTGAGACGAAAGGTCACAGGTTTAAATCCTGGCTGGGGCGGAAATTTTAGCCCAATAAATTTTGATAGATATAATCAAATTAGCGTTATTTTAAATCAAATATGGTCGACATCTGAACATGGTGATAAATGTTTTTTTTATGGATCTATCTGCTCGTTTGCCTTCAAAACTCAAAACAAGGGTAGTATATTTTCCTACAAAAGAAGGAATGTCAAGCAAAAGCTTACCTGACTGTTAGTACTACTGGAGTCCAGCGGCGCGTACCCCAGCGGTATGGCGGGCCGCTTGGCCGCCGGCTCGGTGCTGTTCGACGCACGACGCTTAGGCGCCGGACGATTCTACAACATTTTATCAATATGTTCTTACATTTATTTCACCCACAACCTTGGCAGCGCAGAATGGATTTTCATACAAACATTCACCTTTCAGAATAATCCTTAGGGTATTGAAATTTGAAAAAAAGGCCTATATTTGAACTCGGGTCTCGCATATATGCATTTCGAATTTCATCACAATCGGTTCAGCGGTTTATCCGTGAAAAAAGCAACAGACAGACAGCATGACTTTTGCCTTTATTAGTATGGTTGTGACACACAAACGACTGACTGAGAAGATCAGGCAAACAAACAAAATTTTCAACTTTATAATATTAGTCTAGCGTTATTTTTATAGCAATAACTAGAAGAGTTCCCAGATAAGACATATTAAATTAAAAGTGTTAAGCAAATAAAGACAAGTCCGCTGAGCTTCTGTCGCTGGATCTTCTCAGTGTGTAGTCTCGTTTCGATCTGATGTTAGATTTTAGAATTATTGTATATACACAAGTGCATTTTGTTAATTAATGTGATTAAAATTAATGTCTTATAATCAACGAACCGTAAGCCGTTAGTATAATCATTGGTAGTTTGCCTAAAAGTGACGAAGCGTTGCTCATACATACACAACATGTTTCGAGCTAATAGTACAAAAAACTACCATTTGAAAACTAAACGTCTCATTTATTGAATTTAGGAGTAGGTTATTAAACGTTATTCTGATTCCAAACGGTAAAAAGTATATTTTTTACACTTTAAAAATAATAAATATCCTTACCTCGAAAACGTCTGCGGTTGTGACAGGGCTAGTGAACTGCAAAAAAAAACATTTATAGATATACCTTGTTGTTCGATGGGTTAGCAACCTCGTCTTACTCCACCGATCATTCAAAAGGTTGGGATTCGACTCCCCACAAGGAAAGGCTTTTGTTTATAAAGCAGAAATGTTTCTAGGTCAGAGTATCATTCAATTTTAGTAATTATTCCCTTATAATAAACATATAATTTGCTTTCGGATTAGAACAATTTGTGTTATTCGTCCAGTTATTTATTTAAAGACTGGACCGATTGCATGAGTTCCAACTTGTTTAAAAACACAATTGTTCGACGTCATTCGCCGAGTCAGTTAGCTTATTTATAATCAAGTGTCAAAGTTTGCTGTCACATGCAAACACAGTAGTGTGCTGAAAGCATTAGATGTTCGTACTTTTTTTATAATACGAGTAAATTAAAATAGTAAATCTTAACCCATCCGGTAAAAGTGAACAACTGTAATAATCCGGTAACATTTTTACCGACTTATCCCACAAGAAATATAGTACATATCTAACACTATCATATATAACTATAGTCTATTCGCGTTAAGAAAATAGTGACGTATCAGTGCAACTGCAATGTAAAGGCCTATTTACACTGGGGTGTAAATTAAACCATTAATGTTAAAGCAAACTTTTTATTACAGTTTCAGTATTTTCTTAACGCAAATAGACTATAGTGAATTTTGGGGGCGTGGCTAGTGACTACGCTGAGTCACTGTTTTCTTTGTAAAGGTCTCAGAAAATAATCAAACATATTTTATTAGATTGAATATATTTTTCATTGACACAAGTGAAAATTAACAGAAAACAACATATGAAAATGTTGATATTTTAAAAAGAATAAGTTTATAAAACTTCATTTAAACATTCTTAACGCGAGTAGACGTTTGAAGAGACAGAACTCAATAACCGCGAGCACTGCGGGTGAAAATCGCGCCGTGAAATGTGATCTTACTTATTGCATATAAATCTACATTCTACCGAATCTGCGGGCCCGCAACCGCCGCGGGCGCGAGTAAAAACCGCGCCGTAAGTTGTTAGTCTGAAGGGCACATTTCAACTGGTCAATGTGAACACGACTTTCTAATTTTGACTAGTTGACAGCGATGAGTCACTATTTTCTTAACGCAAATAGACTATAGTGAACACGACTTTCTAAATTAAGAGCGTGGCTAGCTGCGTGACTACGATGAGTCACTGTTTTCTTTGTTAAGGTCTCAGAAAATAATTAAACATATTCTATTAGATCGAATATATTTTTCATTGACACAAGAGAAACAAATATATAACAATATATGACAAGGTTGACATTTTAAAAAGAATAAGTTTATCAAAACTTCATCTTAATATTCTCAACGCGAATAGACGTTTGAAGAGCACATTTCAACTGGTCAAAGTGAACACGAATTTCTAATTTTGAGTGCTTGACAGCGAAAAGTCACTATTTTCTTAACGCGAATAGACTATAACATAACACTTTATAATGTGCTCACGCGTTGTCTCAATCGGGCATTTTCTCTTATAATATTTTGTCTTTCTTCGCTTAAGTTCTTTGAATACACTTGTTGCTGGCTTGCATGTCTTGTGCGGCGGCCGATGTTCGCACGTCGTCCTCTAGGCATTTTGGACTATGGACAGACCGGTGAATTTAACCTCAAATGCACGTTCCTCATAATTTACACAAATCAACTTACTTAGAATTAAAATTTGCGCAATACCCCTGATTGATTTGATGGTTTCCAATTGAGCTGTTAGGAAACGAATAACTTTAACCTAAATTTCACAATTTTACAGGTTCATAATACCGGTTTTAAGTTAGCGTTTGAAAAAATTGCGCATAATAAACGTCACATGAAATTAACAGAGCAGAGTACAATGAGTAGCTGTCAAGCAATGTATTACACACCGGCGCCATGTACTTAAAATAAAACGTGCTTATTTTCGTGAGGGATATTCACACACCATGGACTGGCGCCATTTGCTCCACCACCATGCAAAACCATATTCGTTTGTAATACATGCTATATATCGGAGATGGCGCTATTTATGAAAAATGATTTTCTCTGTTTTCCTGCTTCAATGTTGTATTTTTTCCTGAGTTTTGTCTGCTATAAACCTCACGGAGTCCAAGACCTTTCCAACGAATGCAAAACCGTGGAAATCGGTTCGTGTGTTCTGGAGTTATAGCGTCAGGAAGGAAAACCCGAATTATTTTTATATTTATAGATTATTATTTATATGTGCCATATACTAATAGGTTTGAAGTCGGTGCCAAGCCTTAAACTAAAAATTATATTATAAGTAAGTATTAAATTGGCTTGACACCGACGTCAAACCTACTAGCAAATAGCACATATAAATAAAAGGTAGTGTAAAATTAATATTTAATCTTTATTATTTTTTAGTATTCAAATCGGTTTAAATAAATAAATTAAATATTATTTTTAGTAAATAATAGGTAGTATATGATATTAAATCTTTATTATTATGTGTAAAAATAAAAAAGAGCAGGCTCCTTCAGTCGTGCGATAATCAAACGCAGCAAAACTGCACAAACCATATTCATCTATTTCATAACAGTTACCACATCGCGATTTGATCATTATTTTTTCGGTAAATAACAAATGATTCTCAGATGATCTCACACAAATTTCATAAACATCCTACTAGGAGTGTTGAGATATATTTTATAAAATGCATATATTTTTATTTATGATTACGACCTTATCATTGATAACAATAATTCAAAACCCATTAAACAGATCATGATAAAATAAACATGGGACCACATCGGAATAATGACCTACCCTTTAAAAAAAAGAATCATCAAAATCAGTTTGTAAATTGCCGAGTAAACGCGTAATGGACATACAAAAAACATGATTGAGAACCTCTCCTTTTTGGGATTCGGTTAAAAAAAAGTTTAAGATGGAAGTTTGACAAAATTTGGATGGATGTGAATACCCAGGGAGACCTGAGTTGATATACCACAGTCAAATAGATCGGGTATTACCCTAGGTGGTGTCACGTCTCCTAAACCGGTTAAACTCTGACATCCAACACTCTATACCCTTGCCTGCCAAGCAAAGGGACTTTTCGTGATGATATATACTGGTATATATGATATTCCTATGTTAAAAAATATTAACATAAGATTCGTAATTTTGTAAATTCATAATATAAATAGGGATTTTTATACATATTATATAGAAAATAATGTCGCGATAGTTACAATGTTTATAACTCAAGAACGGCTTAACCAATTTGGCTGAAAATTGTTGGGGATATAGTTTAGAACCAGGAGACGGACATAGGATCCCGTCCCGATTTTCGTCCGGTTTTTATCCCGTCCGAATGCGAGGAAACACAACATTTTAATTTTCCCCATACAACTTGAACGAGTGAAACGAAGTATTTGATAAAAAATAATGTTACCGAGCAATCCGGTAAGTCGTATATTATAATGGGTGTCAGTTCCTTGGTCTCTCTCTCGAAAGTCGCGTAAAGTTCGTTGCGGAGCTTGTCTGTGGCCACCTGGCATTCCTTTAATAAATCGTCTACTTCTTTGCTTTCCTCTGAAAAAATACATCACAACAAGCTGTTAGCTTATTTAAATCAATCCTTATTTAACTCCCACGGAAAAAGGGGTTTTACATGTGTCACGTGTCTATTCGTGTGTGCGTACTTGAGCGGGTACGTGCGCGTGTGCGCATAACTTGAACATGTGGACCGATTTACATGCGTTTTTTTTTATTCCAAATGGAACATTACATAAAGGTTTTGTCGTGGACCTAATTTTAAATATGATAAACAATTTCTGTTACTGTATACAAAAAGCTCAATTGGAGATAAGTTGTCTTTTTGTGTTTCTTTAGAGTATTTAATAATAAACTTACTTTCTAAGCGTTTCATTTCATCACTCAACATTTCCTTGGCTTCGTCCAGACGGGCATCCATTTTGAATTTTTGCCAAGTGTCGTTTATCATATCAGCTAGATGTTCTTCCAAAAACCTTAAACATTAATATAGTTATAAGAAAAAAATATATATATATGGTGAGAATTTACATATAATATATTATAGTTTGTGTGTTTGTGTCATTTCCATACATTTTTATTATTACTAGTGGTCGCTCAGTTACCTAAATTCGACCAAAATCTCTATATATTAATACGTGAAGCAAAAACTTTGGACCCCTTTTTACGAAAATTGCGCTGACGGAGGAGCATAAAATTTGGCACACTTATAGTTTATGTGTAGCAGTGCAGAACGCTAATATTTTTTAATGATAATGTTTATAAAGTGCATTAATTTAAAAAATAAAACATTACACGTACTACCACGCATTTCACATATGATGATAACGATAAAAGATCACAGATGGTGCACTAACTATTCAGAAAACAAACCGAAGTGACCGAAGTTTTTGTTTCGCATATTAATATTATGGCTACATTAAAGTATCATAAAGAATTTAATACGAAATTCAATCATTATGAAAAACTGCGTCCATATCGTTGACTAACACATGGTGTTAGTCAACGATATTAATACATAGAAATACTTAAATAGGTAGGTACCAAAATAAATTTAATAAAAACCCAGACTCGGAAATGCAGACATCTATTTATTAATCATACAAATGCCTGCCCCCGTCGGAATTTGAACCGGAGCCTCGCGGTTAGACCAATATAATAATCAAGCTAAACTCACTTAGCTCCACGTACACCAATAGTTTCAGCATTGTCAGGTTGTTCAACCTCATCTTCAGAATCTGAGTCCACTACTTCCACCAAATCCTCGCACCTCTGCTTCGTGTCCAGATGTAGGAGAGGTTCAAAATTTTTAATACCTTCGATTAGTTTCTGAAAAGACATATTTACAATTTTCAATAATTTAATTATTAACAAATTACTTAATTATAAACAAATTACCTAATTGTTAACAAATATTTTAACTACTAACAAATAATTTAATTATAAACAAATAATTTAATTATCAACAAATTACTTAATTATAAACAAATTACCTAATTATTAACAAATAATTTAACTACTAACAAATAGTTTAATTATTGACAAATGAATATACATAAAATTAGGAATGACAAAATATTTCGATAATAATTGAAGGATTTGTACAGACTATTTTAAATAAATGTTTATAGAAGTAAATATTATAAATAACCTGATTACGGTTTTCCACGGCTTCTGCGCAACCCTCGCACACGAAACCTCTCTTCTTCTTGTCCGAGTCGTAGAACAAGGCAGTTGTTACGTCTGCCCAAAAGTATTGAGCGGTACCATCACTTGTGCAAAACTTGTTGATGCACCTGCAAGAGCTTGGCTTTGTTGCTTCAGGCACTATGGGTAAAATGTTTTTTATGAATAATCGATATGCAAAAAGAACATGAGCAAGAAATTTATATTAACAAATTCTAATCTTGATAACAAGGTACAGACTACAATATCAACTTAATTTTAATTCCACGTTTATTAAAACAGGCGTGCTGCCTTATTAATAAACTCGCAAAAAGTACTCCAAGGTTTAACCTCGAATTATACTATTTATTACAACGTGGTACAGACAATAATATCAACTTAACTTTACTCCTACTTTAGTCCACATTTACTTATAAGACTGTTACTATGTTATAAATAAACAAAGACTAGAGTAAGAGTAAAGTGAAGTTGATATTATAGTCTGTATAACAGGGTAATAAGACTATAATATTACTGTCCTATTAATATTATAAATGCGAATGTTTATGAGTATGTATGTACGCTTTAGTGGCTGCACAGATTTGTCTGAAATTTGGAACACAGATAGATTGTGACCTGGTTTAACATTTATGCTACTTTTAATCCCGATCTCACAACGTGTTCATGTGAAAACGCGGGCAAAGCCGCAGGCAACACCTAGTCTAAGTCTAGACACATATAGGTCCCTGGAGTATTTTAGTCTAAGTTTTATCTCTAAGACAGTACAGTCATTTGACATATTAGACCTTTTAATAATGTAATACACTACAATATCAAATTAAACCTTGAAGTACTTTAGTCTATGTTTATTAATAAAAATGTAAAAAACCAACTGCTAACGATTTACAAGTGTATTTAAACAAAAATATTTATAATTTTTGGAACTTTTCGAAAAATGCAGTTTTGAGAAAATTTCCGTTTTGCAATGTTATTACAGCACCAAAAGAATAATCAATTCTATAAATTATAATTATACAAGCAACGAATCGCTAAAACCACAGAGTATGACAGTAACATAGAAAACTATATACCAAAATAAGCATATAAAAAAAGGAACCTGTGTCTTTGATGTTTGTATCGTCTTCGTCTGAATCCAAACTAAATATTTCCAAACTCATTGGGGATTTCTCCTGTAAACATAGATATTATGAAACGAACAATTTAAAGTACTAGTTTAACCACAGCATATTTTTTTATGACATTGGATGGCAAACAAGAAGACGGATTTCCTGATGGTTAAAAATTCATTACGCCTATTAACACGAAAGGTTGGTGCGTTGACCTAAGGAGGAGTAGTTAGCCCTTTAACAAAAGTAAGTTTACCTAAACCTCCGAACTGGAACACCTCAATGCCAGCGCTGACGTTATGGGGACAGGAATAGGTAAGCGAGTCACTGCCAAACACTTAAATTTGATATGCTTGTAGGTAAAGACCCGAGTTCCCCATGTTGGTATGGGATCCTTTGCAGAATAGACCGTCTGCCTTCCTGCCAGGCAGCTCGTAAAAGGCGAGCACAGGCTTACCGTCACGAACACCGTGACATCCTACTAGGTGGTAGAGTTTCGCAGCTACGCGCACGGATTGGTACCACCGCCTTACGTATTCCTGCCACCATAACGTCCAATGCTTGCCGTAAGTATCTTCACGCCCATATCCCCGAATAGGAAGGCAGAGGCACAACCAGGGCACCCACGACTAGCCGAAGACACTAAGACCCACAATGTGATAGCGGGCAAGCCTATCGCCAAACCGGGCACACATCCAATCCCGGGCACCCTTTACTTTTTGAAAATTATAAAAACCACATTTTTTTTTGTTGCCCGACCCGGAATCGAAACAGGGACCTCAGGAAGTCAAGTCCAATACCTGGGCCGCTAGACCTCAACGGCTGGTAAGATATATAGTTTTAAACTATCACAATAGAATTGAAATAAAGTAAACAAAAAGTTTGTATCATGTTAAAATGCAACTAAACATTTTGCTCGTAAGAAGGACTTCAAGAAATTGTTGGCCATCCTTTGTGTTAAGTTGGACTCGAAAGTCTAACCACAAAAAAAGACGACGCCTGTTTAACCAAATACTGTCCAAAATTCACATCCAACCATATGCTACACGGGTATGACGTAGCGGTATACAATTGGCTGAGAATCCAATTTCAAAATGTGTTTAATAAAACATTGTTCAACGAGTGTTTAATTTTTTTTTAGTAAGACGGAAACGCTCTCGTTGACTTCTTATTTTGTTTCCTATATAAGGACGGATCGGCGACGTAATATTATTAAACCCGATTACCATTACCGGATTTCCCCGTGTTGGTCCGGGCTCCTTAGCAGAATAGAGTATCTGCCATCCTGTCAGGTAGCTCGTAAAAGGCGAGCATAGGCTTTAGATGGTAGAGTTTCGCAGCACCGGATTAGTACCACCGCCATACCTATTCCTGCCACCATAACGTCCAATGCTTGCCATTGACGTGTTCCGGTTCGGAGGGTAAGGTAGCCGGTAAACTTACTTTTGCTAGAGGCCTAACATCCCGGCCTCTGGTTGGCTACGCAGCAGTACCATCTTTGGTGTCTCTAGGCGGCGTGAATTTCTTACCATCAGGAAATCCGTCTGCTCGTTTGCCTTTCATTATCATAAAAACTTTGAGATCAAGACAAGTCGATAGTGAATCAAGTGTAATTGCGAAAAAAAAAGCGGCTAAAACAGCTGTGTCTCTAGACAAATGGCAAACGCTTCCTATCTATTCTATTCTAACAAATATTAACGCCTTAGCAATATCGTTCATCAGTTGGTAGCCAAATGTACTACGAGATAGCGAACGCTTATTCTATTCAATCGCTACCAAAGTTGTTTATGTTGCCGAATTTCATTCCCTTCATTCCGTTCTCAAACGTCATTTTAAAGTGAAGCGCGCGAGTTTTATGGTGATTTGGGAAAAGTTGAGACAGTTTGTCTTCTATTTTTATTGTATCTTTTTCTATTTTATTCTTTTTTGTGTCTAGCGGTTCAGTTGTTGGACTTGACTGCTAGAGGTCCCGGGTTCGAGTTCCGGTTCGGGCAACAAAAATAAAATCGGATTTTTCCAATTAAAAAAAAAAACGTTGCTCGGGATTGGAAATGTGCCCGGTTGGCGATTGGCTTGCCACCTACAACGTTGTGGGACTTAATGTCTTCGGCTAGTCGTGGGTGCCCTGGTTGTGCCTCTTCCTACCTGTCCGGGAAAATGGGCGTGAAGATACTTTTTTAAAAAAACCGCTAGAATATTATAGTAATTATAATATTACTTAAAGTATTAGAAGAGTATAGACCAACCAAAAACCCATAGCAATTTCCAATTATTTTAGATTATATGGAAAGGTACCAATACTTTCCTACATTTATTTAAAAAGCCCTTTCATTCTAATAAGAAACTACCAAACAATAAACAATGACATCACCCAGTCACCAAGCCCTTATCGTAGTTTATGTTTATGTTAGAGGCATGGAGACCTATTGAGACCCCAGCAAGGTCCTCAAGGACGATTTAAAGTGTGAGAATGTGGAATGAACTCGCTAATATATTAAATTATCTTGGTAGTGGCTTTAAAAAATCACCAAAACATACAATAACAATCACATAAACACACTTTTACTTCCACACAGCTGTCAGCTGATCAAAATATTCGCCATTTTGTAGCGATAACTTCAAGTGTTTGGCGTCCGCCTATTGTCGTTCGCTTCTAGTAGAATTCGTTTGTCAATCCGGCCACTTGGCTACGGTTAACGATAAAATGAATGAAGTATTCTGACATTACGTAAAATTGTTTAGACTACAATAACATTTGGCTACCAATGAAAAACTCTATTCGTCGGATCAAATTACATATCGTATACTTATGTCAATCCCATACAATGAGAATTCTATTCTATTCCATTACAATAGCGTTTGTGCCATTTGTCTAA
>NJDD01006700.1:55865-92586 GCA_002245505.1 Calephelis nemesis | reverse complement strand
TCTACGCAATGTTAAGGAATCAAGCCGATTGGTAATTGCCCGGTCATTGACAATTCGAATTGCTCTACGTTGAATGCGGTCAAATGGAAGGAGCTGGTACTGTGGAGTATATACGTACTTTTCAACTTTTCTGATTCTTTAAAACAGAAATGGAAAAAAAGGGTTAAACTATTTATTTTAAACTTCTAATGCTTGAATTATTTTATTTGAAAACTTGCATGATTTAAATGGTTGTCAGCCACAGTTTAAAAATAAGTTTTTCGGGGGTTATTTTTTTTAAATTTCATGTTTTATTACTTCTATAAAGTGTATATAAAATCAACATACTTCGCGTCTCAATTTTGTTTATGATATTATAAGACAAACAAGCAGACGAATTTCCTGATGGTAAGAAACTAGGCCGGGATATTAGGCCTCGAACAAAAATAAGTTTACCGGCTACCTTACCCTATAAACCGGAACACGTCAACGGTAAGCGCTGACATTATGGCGGCAAAAATAGGTAAGGCGGTAGTACCAATCCGGGGGAGTCGCTGCGATACTATACCACTTAGTCAGATATCACGGTGTTAGTGATTGTAAGCCTATGCTCGCCTCTTACGAGCTACCTGGCATAGGAAGGCAGATGGTCTATTCTGCAAAGGAGCTCGGACCAAAACGGGGACAACAGGTGTTATGGATACCTGTACATTTATATGTCTTAGTTACCTCTAAAGTATGTAGCAAATAAATCACTCACCATCCTCTGACGAAGTTTCTCCCAAGTCAACAATGTTAACATCTGCACCACCAATTTTCTCCGTAATTTCTCTGTTTTTCAACTTTTCTGATTCTTTAAAACAGAAATAGAAAAAAAGGGTTAAACTATTTATTTTAAACTTCTAATGCTTGACTTATTTTCATGAAATAAACAAAAATATAATATATCCCTGGACGAGTCACACAAATTGAGTTTAACTCCAAAGTAAGCAAATCATATGCTTGTGTTATAGACATTAGTCAACAATACTCATACATAGAAATACTTAAATAGATAACAATAAATGCAATAAAACCCCAGACCCAAAAAAATGCAGACATCTAAATGGTCATCAAACAAATGCCTGCCCCCGTCCAGAATCGATCACAAACCTCGCGATTGATCGGTGTCGTTGGGCGTGTACGTTAATCTCTTAACCAACGTGGCAGTCAAATGATGTGTAGTTAAGATTTTAGTCGGAGTCCTTTTTTGAACTAATGTTAATAAGCTTAGTATTTTTTAATAGCTAGCTGTCCCGGCCCCAACAGTTCAGTCCAGCGAAAAATAAAGTTTTGTATTTCCCATTTTCCCTGCAATTTTTCCGGTTTTTCTCTTCCAAAGAACCTTCTTCTGACAATAAGTAACACAAAAAAAGAATTAGCCAAATTGATCCAGTCGTTTGGGAGTTATGCGGTTACCAACACATTTAGCAATTAATTTGACAAACAAAGAACCGAATGTTTTCAGTTGTGGTCTCTTTGAAGAACAAAGAGACCACAACTGAAAACCCCGTACCAGGTAGGCAGAGAGTTTTGAGTGCCAAATGTCAAGATTAGGTTAGAGTAAAATAAAACTTTACTTTCGTTTATACCATCACCAACGAGCCCACTAGAAGTGGGTACACTTCTGGTAGAGCTTTTGGCACAAATTGTCCGCCTTCCTGCCACCAAAGTAAGTGTTTGACATTGTCATGTTGCAGTTTGATGGGTAGGTAGGTGCTACACAGTTGACCAAACATGCCAGTCATTGGACAGCAACTCACCTATAATGTCTTCGGTGTCTATAAGCCATGGTCGTCTCTTACCGTGCGCTTGTTAGCTGTCTTATCACATAAAAAAACACACACCTGCAGCTAGCAACAAACTCTTGAGTATACCAGAATCACTTTCCTTTTCCTTTTTCTTTTTGTCTTCTTCGGTGTCGGATGTATCAGACAACTTCACTGTTTCAATGTCCACTCCATTATCCGTATCATTTTCAGTCATCTGCAATTGAACATAATAATTAATGTATTTAGCGACTTATTGTAAAAATATGTATGTAAGTAATGTATTCAGTTTTTTCAAACAAATGGATATTCTAATTGATACAAATTACATGTCAAATCTAGAAACCAAAAATGTTAAAGGTACGTTGCAAAACTGAAGCTGGGTTGATAAGCATCATCAATGCCTCACCGTCCAAAACGGAACACAGCAATGGTGAGACCCGCTGTGACAGTACCAAGTTTTAATCCGTTTCAGGTTGGCTATCTGTAGGTGAAATAATTTAGATACCTAAATTCCTATCGTTGGTGATGAGGTCGTCGCATCTCTATTCTTAAGCATACATGTACGTATGCGGTAAAAGCATATTACAATACTTACATCTTTTTCAGCTGCTTTTTCAACTACTGGTAATTCCTCAGATACTTCTAACTTTGCATCTTGCACTGGCTAAAAAAATAGTTAAGTGTTATTAAAAAATATTTTTTTACATAACACACAAGTAATATAAAATGTGTGGACTACCACATCACACATTGCATTTCATTACATTTCACTGATGACTCTCAGTATTACTGAACAACAGAAACGTAGGAAGGAATACAAGCAAACTGATTATTTTATTACAATGAGAACAGTTTACCTAAAAATACCGCAGGTGTTTACAGCGCATAGTCAACCGAAGGCTAAGAGGGTATGCCTAGCCTGGCTATGTTCATTGGCCAACTGGAACGCGACAACGTCCAGCACTCACGTCAAAGTCTAATATCTAGGCTGATGACAAAAGACTGAACTGAATATCTTAAACAAATAGTCTAAGACAAATTACACAAATAGAGTGGTAGATTAATGAAATCTACCTTCAAAATTAGCAAATCATATGCTTGTGCTATGGATGTTAGTCAATGATAATTCATAGAAATAATTATTTAAATACTATATAAACACACACCCAGAAATGCAGACATAATCAATAACTCAAATGACTGCCTCAGTCGGGAATCGAGCCCGAACCTCGAAGCTCATTGGTAGCATTAAGAGTGTATGCTTACTCCTCGACCACGAGGCAGTCAAAATAATTCAGCATTATTGATTATTAAAATTCTGAAAGTAGTTAGTTATATGAGTTGTTACACCCCTACAGCAGAAAAACTCAATCAGCATCTCACCTCATCTAATTCCATATTCGTTTGTTCATCGACATGTGTACAATCAACTTTATCATCTATTTGTTCCTCTGTTTGACCAATTTTGCCGCCATCTACAGTTTCATTTTCTGCTGTAACGTCTGTTTTGTCATCCAAGCTTTCTACGCCTGTCAAAACATAAATTATAATTTATGGTATTAAATTTTACCGCTTTTGTAACAGTGAGATCCAAAAAAGAGTGGGATTGGAAGAAAGTGTTGGTGTTAAGATAAGAAAGGGCTTGCTCCGCTCGTTCAATCATGTAAAAAGAATGGTAGATGAAAGGTTGACAAAGCAGATATTTAATGCGAATGTGAATGGATATAGGTACCCATGTATTATTTGCTATTCTCAACACATCAACCTTAATCTAAGCCTGCTTCTCCCAAACACTATATAGACAAATCTGACTCACACTTGAACACTTTTTTTACTTATTAAGGCTTTCCATTTACCCAGTTCTCCAGTTAAGCAGATTACATGACAGTTTTCTTATTTATAGCAGAACAAAACAGAACAAATATTGAAATAATTAAGAGTGTAAGTAAACAAGTATGTCACAGCTTGACTACACTTGATAACCAGGATATTGTGATAATACATTTTTTTTTGTTAGACAATGATGGAAATTGTGATGTGCAATCACTGATTTAGATTTTAAATTATTGCTACCAACTTTTAATGATAGTAATAGAAAGAGATAAAATATGTTTAGTGCTTTCCAATTAGTTTCTAACTAACATTTTTACAAAATTTCAATCTATTCCTTGAAAACCATTAAATAAATTAACATGATTAAAATGTTCCATCTCTTTCTTCCTTGTTTCATTGGAAAAGGAAAGCAAACAGTTATAAGTTTTGTTGGTGCACAGCAGAATTACTACCAATTTCAAAAATCAAGGCTTCGCCAAAATATATTTTGAAATTCCTAGTGACAGAAGTGTTTTAATGCAAAAGTTTTGGGACTTGACTGTAATTGACTCAATGCTTCTTGTGTATTCAGGTCCCACTTATCCAGGTTTCACTGTATTTTAATCCAAGCTAGTAACTAGTAAGTAGTAAGGATAGTTTTAAAAATATTTTAGAATCAACACTGGCATCAACATACAATGGATTATAAAGTAAAGCAAAGATTGAATATTATATTGAATAAGAACAATGATGAAGAAAAAAATATACAAAATGAAATAAATTAATAAATTGTTCACCTGTAAACAAACCTTTTTTGGCATCATCTAATGTTGTATCAGTTGTGACTGTTTTTTTGTAATCTAAATTTTCGCTTTTAGTAATATTAATAGTTTCAACCTCTTTCTGATTATCAGTTTCTGAATGCTGAGCATTTGAATCTTCTGAATGCTCCGCAGTTAACAAGTTACTGCTGTCTGTAAACATTTATTTAATAGAATATCAACATTTTACACCATACCTTGGTATATAACTTACATAAAACACAATAAGGCCAAAAGGTTTTTGCCATAAAATATAACACAAGGGGTTAAAAACCCAGTCTCAGGTTCAATCACAAACACCATTGAGATGCCTGTATACTTTATAATAGTGTCCATATATAACAGCCTCAAGAAACCCATTTACTTTTTAATACTTAGAAAAAAGTATAAGACAAGCCAAACAAAGCTGTAACAAATAAGTGAAAAAATTCTTACCATCCTCTGCATCAAAATCATCTTCATCATCACCTTCATCATCATCTTCATGCTCTGGTTCTTCATCATCTTCCATCACTCGAAAAGATTCTGCTAACAACCCTAAACTATCCGACAATTCTTCTAAGTTTGAATCAGCAGTGTGCTTATCTTCAAAAGTCTTTTCTTCAGAAGATATTGATGGTTGAGGTTCCTCAGTAAGAGTTTTACTTTCAACTTGTACTTTACTTTCAAAATTAGTTTCTGTATTGGTTTTATTATCCAACAATAAGCCTTTTGGTAGATTCTGACTAATATCTTTAATTATTTCTGGATTTGGGCATTCAGTAAAAGAAGCATTATCCACTCCTAAATTAGTGGTACTTAAATTGGTGTCTAAATTTCTTAAAACATCATTTTTTGTATCTGTCATTACAGTATCTTTTATCTCATCAATGTTGACTGCTTCAGTCCCTGAAATATTGATGTCAGAATACTTCAATATTGGTTCTTGCACCAAGTCCTTTTCAATATTAGACATTTCATCGTTTTTTAGAGCAGTTGTATTATTTTCGAATGAATTACTTACTGTGATTCTATCAGATAAAACATTATCACTTTTGCTTTTGGATTTTATTACCTCCTCAAAATTTAGATTAGTTGCGCTATCACTCACAGTTTCGTCTTTTTCAACGATAGTATGAGTACTTAATGATTCCTTATCTTTAACAGCTACTCCATCAGAATATTCATCATTGTTCATTATTTCTCCAGTAGATTTTAGTACTGTTATTGTTTCATTCATCATTTTAACCTCTTCCATTATCACTACGTCAGACTGAGCATCATTTGCAATGGAAGTTTTGAATGCCTCTACGTCTTCCATGTTAGTATCATTTTTATCTTGTATTGTAGCTACTTTTTCAACTTTCGAACATTCATTATCTTTGTCAAATATCTCTAGATTATTTGATGTAAGATTTTTTATTAACATGTCTTTTTCTAATATTTTTAGTTCTTCAATGTTAGCCTTATTCATATCTACTGACATTACATCACTAATATGATCTGACTTTTCATCTGTGATATTACCCACTGGAGTTTCTTCTTTTTTTAGCATAGAATCATCTGATTCACCTAAAAGAAAAGCTTCATCTGCATCATCTTCTAAGAGGTTTAAATCTATATCAAGCTCATCACCTTTAAATGATTCTCCTTCTACATTATCATCAGACAAACTGTCTTCATTGCCTTTTAAAATTTCTAATTTATTTTCAATACTATTTGGTGACTCTTGAATATTTGCTATAACTAACTCATTGCTATCAAAAGATTTAATAGGTTTAACTTCAGCACTTTTGGGAACACAGATTGCAATGTCACTGATAACAGGAGTATCAACTTCACTTATTCCTTTTTCAACATTTTCAGTGTGTGTTTCAGATGTATGATCCAATTGTAATGTTGTAATATTAGTTGAATTTGAGCCAGAAGGCACATGGCTATCTGTAGCACTAGGAAGGTTAGTATTTTTTAAATTATCTGAACATGATTTAATAATTTCTTTATTTTCAATACATTTTGCATCTAAAACTCCTTCATCATTTTGCCCTTTGTGTATTACTAAATTGTCTTCTTGCGGTGCAATGCTTATTCTATTTTCAACAAATTCATCAGATTTCCCATCACTTTCATTTTGTACCATTTCAGTTTCAACAACTGTTATAGACTTGGGGTTATCCAAATCTGGCGACATTTTTAAAGATAAAAGATCATCATCACTACAATCTATCAATTCCTGTGTTGGAATTTCTATCATACCATCCGGTCTTCTTAACTTATGATTTGCATTTGGAGAAAAGGAATCATTTGATGAAAATGATGAATTATCAGATTTTTCTACACCCATTTCTGGACTTTTGTCATCAACTGTACTATTTTTCATTTTAGAATCATCATCATCCCATCTTAATTCAAATTTGTCATCTTGATTGTCACTTACAACGCTCAAGTTGTCATCAAGATCATTATTAACTTTGGCAACATAACTAATGCTATCAAGTTTTTCTGATTGGTTAGAAATTCCTGTAAACTCGACGTCGAATTCGGATTTTTCATCAGTACTATCAGAAATCAAGTTTTTAGGAATACCTTCATCACTATCCGATGGCGGGTTTTCAGTCATTTTTGAGACAAGCGAAGACACTTCGTCAACTTTTGAGTCTTCTAACGCATCGTCTTTCTTCGTTGCAGCTTCAATAGAAGCCATATTCACTATTCTCTTTAACAAGCACACAACATTACAGTAATAAATTGTAATATTTGCTTTCTTATAAATTTATTTAATATTTATTTTAAAATCAAAACATATTCAAGTGATGGTATTTCGACGTTTTCATGAACCATTAAAACATCAAGATCACATTTTTTTTTGTTTAGAGATGCACGTTTTCGGTCAGACTAAATTAATAAATAATTAGATTTCATGGCAAATCGAAAAATTTCGAAACAAACAAATATATTTCTGAAATCGAAATACAACCGCAAATCGCAATCCTCATTCCTTTCAAGTTTCAACAATCCACAGACCACAAAGTCAATGTTTTTACTTTTGACTTTTGCACAGTGATGTCACCTCGCTAAATAATATATCACTAGATTTGGTCTCAAAACTCCCTAGATTTCATCAGTTGCAAAAAAAAAATCATTAAAACTTCACGAATAAATTAAGCACGGCGTGATAGTTACAAATTAATTTAATTGTGAAAACAATAATGAAAAACAAATGTAAATACTATTGCGTTTTAGGTATATGCTTAGGCTTATCGAAAAATCGGCATTGGCCATAAAAATAATGATGTGTGAATGTAATCTTTGTAGAACATGTAATTTAACCCTCACCACATGAAACATATCACATACAGGAAAGAGCTAATTCACTACATGCCTACAAATAAAGTGCAGATGCTAAGGCATCTATAACAAATGATTGATATCGCTACTACGAGTATCACAATGTTTATCTTATATTAGGTAATTGACAATTACTTTTATTGTAATCATAATAACAGCGCACACTTCTGAATCGCCACCCAATGATCAGTCTAGACGGCGTTCTCACATTTTGAATGGAGTAACGCATACTATTCCGGACCACATTGCGGTGGATTTGTATTTAAGTGTACTGTGCAATGCGCTGCTTTCCTACTCAATACGCTGGGTTTTCAAGTATGCGCTGTCATTACTTGAAGTGCAAACTGTTTTAACAAAGGCTTATTTGACATATTCTGTTATAATGGGATTCCACAAAGTGACACCTGACCCAATAAGATATCGCAAAAATTATTTATTAGCCGTTGCCTGCGGCTTAGCCTGCTTGGTTAATGGTATCACTAGAAAATTTTCTTAAAATTAAAATCTATCCTATGTGTTAATCTATGTTACGCTCTATGAGTGTGCCAAACTTCATAAAAATCGGTTCAGCAGTATTTGCGTGAAGGAGTAACAAACAAACAAACTTTCGCATTTCTAATATTAAGTTTAATGTTGGCAATAATACAAATGTTGGCTTTCAAGTTATTTGGTCCTTAAGGTCCTGATGCCGTCTTTATGTCAAACCTTAAACCGATTACTAATTAGATGTTTAGAGGCCACAGGTGGTTGTGTTTCACAGAAACTTGTCCGGCTAGAGATCGCTTAACCTATTCCTGCCATCACGCAGCATTTGCAAGACATTAGAGTTTTCACCCAGGCCATTGGACAGCGGACACTATGTAATCTCTGCTGTCTATAGAAAGAAAGAAAGAAAGAAAGAAAATTTATTTATTTGCGGAATATGTGTGTTAAGGTTGTTACAAAATTATTTAAGCTTTCCAACATATTCTACCACATTGTGGTGTGCAAATAATTTAATATTTTTATAAGTATAATATAACTAATTATATACACAATGTTTTAATATTCATACGAACAAATAGTTTTATTCTTATTATAATTTGAGTTATAACTTACAAATAATTTTAAAATGATAATAAATTTAGCCCTGTCTACCGTAAACTACCACATATAGGCCACGATTATATGTAATGTATGTATGAAATGTATTTCCAATGACGAAAGACTAGGAGACAGGTTTACTTATACATATATAAGTACAGTCTGTTATTCTTTTATAGTAAAACGTGGGAAACGTTTAAGTAGCTCACCTGATGGAAAGTGATTAGGTACCTCTGCCCACGGACATGCGCATCACAAGGAGTATTACAGATGCTTTGCCGATATGTAAGGAATGAGGTTAAAGGTTCTTAAGTCGTATTCATTTGGAAATACTGCTCTTAATAACCACTAAGCGGGGTAAGAAATGTATTCAGAATGGCACGGTTATAAATCACAACGCATCAAGTTGATGAGTAAGGTACATTTACTATAAAAGGATGTCTGTAAGTAAAATTTAGCAGGAGGACTCAAGCCAATCCTCTCCTAAGAGCATTCCTCATATTAGATGAGATAGAAAATACCGAGAGAATCAACATCTCTACGAAACGTCAAAGAATCAAGTCATAAGGTAATTGTGTGGTCAATGACAATTCGAGACACTCTACGTTGAGCGCGGTTAGAAGAAAGGAGCTGTTGATTGAAAGGTTCCATGTAAGACCGAATTCGCACTGTGTAAAGTTGCAAGCGACGGGTCGCCTTGAAATTCTGCCTTGCCTCATTTTGAAATCATGTCTTTTACGAGCTCTTTTAGCCTTTTGATCCAGAGGACTACAAAACTAAATATTATTCGAAACGGCTTCGCTGGGTATACTAATGCAGTCTGTGGCAGTTTGGTAAACGCTCTCAAATTGAAGTTAAAAGACAAAGTGACACTTGGTAGGGGAAGAAACCTGGTGCTAAATTGTATTATATCCTGCTAGAGCCAACACTAGGCTACTCATAAAGCAATATTATTTCAATAATACTTATTATTTTTGGAGGAAAACAATCTTATGGCGTGTGCTATAAAGCTGTTCTTATATTCCAGCGGCCATTTAGCAACACAGAAAATATAATATTGATCAAAGAGTTCATGAAAAGCCTCCAGAAGAATTCGACATTAAAATTTAGGTATTCAAAGACTGCTTAGTAAAACGGTGTTTTAAAATTAATTTCCCTACTTTTCTGGATTCATTAATATCACTAAAATTTCAAATATTTATAGTGAGTTTTTTTTTATATCCCAAAAATCACGAAATATAGTGAAAGCATCAGCAAGTTGGCAACGATGCTTTTATACTCTGACAGCTGACATCTGTCAACAAAAGTCTGACGACAGTAAAACCACAAATTATAAAGTAATGTGATAAAAACCACAGAATTATTCAAACTACAAATGGTTGTTGTTAAAAGCTACGAAATAAGAAGAACAAGAACCTCTTGTTAAAGAGTATTTATATTCTTTGACAAGAACCATAGAAATAGAAATAATATTAAAATATTAAAAGGTTCAACAACGTTCTAAAAAAATTGAGTCATTTATATACTGTTGGAATCGACATATAACTAAGAAACATCTCTTCATCTCTTTTTAACAAATGTTTTGATATTACGAGAATTGTTTTGAAAAAGAAATGTTTTGATTTTCAACAAAGTCATAGTACGTATGTCAAAAGAAATAACGACATTTTTGGTACGAAGTTCCATAAGACAGGCTTGGAGGCCCCCAGGGGGCTGATTATGTATCTCAATTGCCAACTAAAACAGAAAAATGTACAACAAATACTGTCAAATGATGTGCCTTATATTTGCTAACTCCAGTGACCAACAAAAATACAACAGACTTAGCAAAAAAAAATTCTTAGAAAACAGAAATGGTGTCATTTGATATCGATTTGATGTACACTTTTCCATTTTCAGTTGGCAACTGAGATGTATAATTAGCCCCCTGGTTGTGTCTCTGCCTTTCTCTGCGCGGATATTAACGTGAAGATACATTTTTGATATTATGTTATTACATTTTTTGAAGTGAAACTTCTTTATCGGGGTTGGAAAAATATTTAGTGTAACATTTTTTCGTTACGCGTCACATTTTTACGTTACGTGCCATCTTTGTTCTTTATTCCTACCACGCGTGATTCGAAGTATACTTTCTCCAGCGGAATAGGTTTTGGTAATAAACTTTATTTAACAAATTTTTGTATGCATATAGTAAATTATTTTTTGAAAAATAACGCCATAAAGAAAATTCACTTCTTCACTTCTTACAAGTGTACTCTAGTACACGCACACATTATTTTTGTGTATATATCAAGTAATTTTTTTTAATTTTTATGATATTTTGTTTAATTTTGTTAAGTTAAAGTGCACAAGTTAAATGTTTATGAAAAAATAGTATTTGAAATAGTGTATCTTATGTTTATGCTTATATTACCTTGTTACCGCCATACATTTATAGTTGGTGCCAAATCTCATTAAATATGTTTGAACTTCAAACTTATTTTGAAGAAGAATGGCACCGCCTTACTCTTAACCCCGACATGGCTTGCAACTAATAATTGTACAGAAAATAAAGTATTGAATGTCCGTCAAGCTCAAATACAATGCTCCAGTCAAAGTCAAGTCAAGTCCTTTGGCTTTAGCCTCTCGACTCCCCTGTGGGTGAATCTCATTTCACTTTAATTCAACAATCACATAATTACAATGTGATCACAATCATCACAAGAATTGACATTTGACCAAAGACTACAGTGCATTTGACATTTGAGTTTTGACAAATGACAATCGAAACGCATTTAAAAAATTTGGAGTCCAGTGAATAGTGATTCGAATTAGGTACCTACTATGAAAGTCTTCTAATCTCGAAGAGTAAATAGATTTTTAGAAAACAGTATGTAATGTAAGCTTGTGATGTTAGTCTCCACTCTCCATTAAGTTATTATTTTTGTATATCCGTGCTACTTCACTATTGTTGGTTTAAAGTTCAACCTATGCAGTTAATGTTTCTTAATTGATAGTAATGCAATTTTTTAATGTGATTTGAATATTTATTTTGTCGTATTAAATACTTCACTTGCTTTATAATTAGAAAAATTGACGTAACATTGCAAGATGAACAGCTACATGCCTCCGCGTTTGTTGATGGGTGCCGCGATTGTTGGTTTAGTTGGAGCCGCTGGTGTATTTATTTATGAACAATTATATGTAGAGAAGAGGAGAGCCGTACTTGGTTAGTGAATATTTACGTTAAGCTACCTATAAGTATTGTTGACTCTCAACCCTTGGAGATAGAAGTGAAAGCTAGAGTTCTACACTAAGTAGGTTCTACTTGTGTGCGAGTGAAATTGGTCTAGCTATAAAATCTACCAGTCCTATATTTAATGCTTGAAATAAAAGTAAGAAGAAAGCATCAAGTGTAATACTATTCTTTTGTGAAGGTGTCACAGTACTACCCTTATCATTACAACTCCTAAAGAGAGCTTTAATCTGCTTGGTGCTGGAAGCCTTTAGACTTAAGTTAACAGTTGGTATTTTGTTACATTATATTTTTGTTCTTATTTTGCTCGTAGTTTTACAAATCGTGGCCTGTATTGGAAGTATGAATTTTAAGTTTTGTATTAGCTGTTAAATTATTTTTATTAAGTATGTCTCAAAAATAGTTGTTTAATAACAATGTGAATTAAAATTCAATAATGGGCATATACTAGGTAGTGCCAACAGTGAACCCCCAAAAAACAATAAGAAAAATACCCAACACAGTACCTATAAAAAGTTATACTTAAGGCAGAGAGTATCGAGTGCCAGACCTCACGATCCTGACAAACCTGTCTTGCTTCCTTCACATTCTTTACCCTTTTAATACAAACACGCCGGTTTTGGTGAATCTTGACACCACCCTCGGATAATATCCGATTGATCTGATCATGAAATGTCAGCCTTGGTCTCCCTGGGTACCTACATCCATCCACATTCGCATTGTATATCTGCTTTGTCAATCTTTCATCTGTCATTCTTTCCACATGACTGAACCAGCGGACCATGCCGTTTCACATTTTAACACCAACACTTTCTTTCAGTCATTAATGCTTTAATAAGGATATTTTAATTGAGTGCATAATGTTTCGGGAAATTGACAGAAAATATTTAACTTCATTTCATTTTGGCAATAAATTATTCATTTTTTTATTGGCACCGTAGTTAACAGTTGTCCTATTTAAATAGATAATACAAAAAAATAACAATTTTATTGGTATAAGTTCAGTGAGAGTACCTAAAGTTGTATAGTGTATTGATTATTTTTTCCCTGGACAGTCATCACTGTATGCACAATCTAGTTGCTGCTTATCGTTGAATTTTGGGTTACATGGTATGCAACCTTTGTATTTCATAAGTAATATATTTTGCATTGTTTTGAAATTAAAAAAAAAATTTTTTGAGAAGGTACCTATTTCAACTGCTTTAATTTTTTTCCAGTTCGTGATATTGCCAGATTAAATACTCAGTTAGCTTCAATGAGGACAGAATTAGAATCCATCAGGGAGCTACAAAAAGAACAGTAAGTGGTATTTTATTCCTTGTGTTTCTTTTCTTGAATGTCATTAGTAGATTTCTGAGAATAATCTGTAATGTTTTTCATCTGACAGAGATAGTAACAATTTTTTTTAACGGGCATGGAAAAATAATAAACTAAAATAGTTATTCAGTCCTAGTTTATTTGTTTTTCAGCTTGGAGGTTAAAGTAGCTTATGTTTTGCAGGGTAAGGTTAAATTATTTGACTTTAAGGCTCAATTTCCTATCAGTAGATTTCAACAACTAACAACAGGTTAATGTTTTTTATGGTGAATAGTTAACACCCCTACACCCAGCAATTGGACAGCAGAAGAAAAATAGACTAGTGACTGATTAAAAGACGATTTATATCTCTTGAGTATGGGCATAAGGTAGAATATTTCATTTACATTTACATTACATCATTATATATAATTTTGTATTGAAGATGTCAATTCAATGACTCATGATTAAAAGGCATTCGATGACTCTGTGTATGGCCGTAAGATAGAGAATTTCACTACTTTGCAAAATAATCAATAAAAGTTTATACTGTAAAATGTATGTGAAAGTAACTATTAAAGTTAACTGTGAAAGGTAAATTTAAGTAAGGACAAAAGAACTAAAAATGTTATGTTTTTTAATCCTGCAATTTCCTTATTATTTTTAAGCTATTATACAGCTTTTATAGCGGGCCTTAATAATAATAATAAGCTCTACTGGGACTGATCTGTCATCACGGTCAGGACTATTGTCGCCAATAAGCCTGATATAATAGCCAAAAGGTTAAAAAATACAAATATCTATAAACAAGAATTTATCTAAAGGGTAATTATTATATAATTAAAAAAAACTTAATTCTAAAAGAAAAACACGTTTTTGGCAAAAGAAAACAAATTCAGCTAGTGCTTCATCAGTTGCCGGAGCTGACTGTGAAACGATGATTTTCATTTGTCACAAGCTCTATGCTGGCATTGGAGCTTTTCAAGTAATGTTGACGAGGTGGTAATCAATATATAAAAAAAAAATACACTATACAGATACCTTATACATATAAAAATGCTACTACTAGTTTGTTTGGTAATGCTTTGTTACTACATTTATAGGAGTGTATATTAGTTTTATATTATATAAAATTATTTTATTTTAGATTTTTTTCCTGTCTGTCTGTTTGTTTGTTCCGGCTAATCCCTGAAACGGCTAGACCGATGTTGACGGGATTTTTGTGGCCACAACTACTAATACACATTTTCTAATTGCACATATCTACACCTCGGAAACATCATAGAATAGGCCAATAAATTACCTGTTTTGATTTTGATGGCTGTTTCAAATTTTCAAACACCTTCTGATCTAGCAGCAGTCTCAACTTGTATTTTTTTTAAAAGTTTGGAAACACATCTTTTCTCTCATTGGAGGAGGCAAATCATTACAAATTTTAGCTGCTTGAAATTTGAAACAACCCTTTGCACCCACAGTTCTTAAAATTGGTGTGACAAGGCGATTTAGAGTGGCTGCTCGTGTACTTCTGCTATGAATATCTTTTACCCATGTAATTTTTTCGAAAAGATATTCTGGTCTTTTACTCCACACAACCTTCTGGATTGTACATGCAAAATGTAACTCTCTTCGATTTGCCATGTTAATTATATTTTTACGATTAAGGTAAGGTGTTATATGCTCTTTTTTTGGTATCCTGAAGCAAAATCTAGCACAAGTGTTTTGAACTCTTTGTATAGCTTGTGAAGTTTTAACAAGGATCCTTGGACCTTATACTGCACAGCAATAGTTAAAAGGTGCAAGAATCAACAAATCACACAAAAGGACTTTAACATCCTCCGATAAATAATTGCGAATTCTATATAATTCTTTTAACTTATAGAACGCATTTCTTATTATCTTACTCACATGTGATTCATACCGCATCTCACTATCTATTGTGACTTCTAAATATTTTGCTTCCGTTGCTATTCGTATATTTTTTCCGTTTATCGAGAGTTTAGGGTTCTGCTCAAGGACACGAGTAACTTGCTTTTTTGTTCCTAAAATAACCATTTTCGACTTTTCAGGATTAAGAACAGATGATTTTCTTCAGACCATTTGTGAATGCGATGTAGGTCGTCGTTAATTTTTCCAAGTGCTTCCTCAGTGTCATCAAGATCAAATGAAAAATAGATTTGAGTGTCATCCTCATATAAGTGATATTTGCATGACTTTATAACTTGTGGTAGCACTGCTGTAAACATTTTAAAAATTGTCGGACTTAATATTGAACCCTGAGGGACTCCTTTTAAAATCTCCTTGAGGCATGAGTAAACCATACTACCATCAGCTACTCAAGTACTACTTGTTGTTGTCTACTTTTTAGATATGAACTGAACCATTTACATGTATTGTCGGTAAATCCGAAGTCTGAAAGTTTTTTTAATATAGTGTCCGGGCATAAACAATCAAAAGCGCGTGAATAGTCGAGAAGGACAAGAATTGTAGTCTGCCCCACGTCAGATGCCAAGATAATGTCATCTGTTACTTGTAACAAGGCTGTTTCAGTTCCATACCCTTTTTGAAATCGCGACTGATGTTTGGGTATAAAGTTTTGTAGATTTAAATATTTTTCAACCTGCTGTTGAACTACTCGTTCCAGAACTTTTGACAATAGCGGCAAGATAGAGATTGGTCTTAGATCTTTTAGTTGATTTATTGAAGTAGCCTTTGGTATGGGTTTTACCAAAGCAGTTTTCCAGACTTGTGGAAAGGTATTCGATGTAATGGAACAATTCACAATGGATGTAATAACCTGAACAGTTGTCGGCAATGTCATATTAATCATTTTTATGTTGATTTTATCATGTCCCGTAGCATTTGTTTTTATATGTTTTATGATTCTCGTGATTTCTTCTTCAGTCGTGGTCTTAAGAAAGAAAACTGTATCCGTTTCTAAATTTATTTTGGTTTTGCGGAAATTACCATCTTCATTCACTACTTGGTTTATTATTGGCAAAGTTAAAAAATGATCATTTATTCTGTCTGGATCTCTTAGATTTTGAGGAATTAGTCTTCTTGGTACATCTTTAATTGTGACGGTGTTTTTTATATGCTTCCACATCTTTTTAGAGTCTTGTCTATTTTTATTTACGTAAAATTTAAAATAAGC
This sequence comes from Calephelis nemesis, assembly GCA_002245505.1. Lineage (NCBI taxonomy): Eukaryota > Metazoa > Arthropoda > Insecta > Lepidoptera > Riodinidae > Calephelis > Calephelis nemesis. The sequence continues at coordinate 76,071 of NJDD01006700.1, read as the reverse complement.
TCTTTTCTCTCTTTCTCAAGGTTTTATAATATTCCATTGCAGAGACTGTTCGTTTTTTTTTGCTTTTGCGAGAGCGTTGTTACGAAGTACCGCAAGAATTTTTGTATTAAAGTGCCTGGAGTGTGGAGACTGAATCCTGAAATTCCATAACAAAAATAACTTGACACGCCCCCACTCCAACCGGCACAGTGGTGATTTTTCTAGTTTTGCCATATATCGATGAACTTTTAATGACTTCTTGATCACGCTTGTATCTTTAGTTCAACAAATCGCCACTAGGTGGCATTGGTTGTATTGGCGATACTACGCATGTGTAATCCCCCTCTTTGCCCTGCAATCTGGTGACTCATGCCTGCTTATGTAATAGCTTTACTGCCGGAGTCTCCAAGGCCACACGTATTTTTTTGTTCTATATATTCACTATTGGATTTTTTGACGCTTAATTAGTTAATTTTTGTTCTATATATTCACTATTGGATTTTTTGACACTTAATTAGTTAAGAAATTTATACTTATTACCGTAAGCATTCGATTGTTTTTTTTACACACACTTTACTTTTACTTTTCTTATTCAAGTTTAGGAGTTGTACTCTTCTACTATAAACTTTATTTAACATTATGCTGTACCTTAGCCAATCAATTTCATTTTTCACTGCATCTGTAGATAAAGTAAATCTAAATAAATCTATTTCATTTTAACATTCAGTATGTAGGTTCTACAAATTTTTAAGAAATAAAAAAATATATATAAACTTAAAATTTGCAAAAATTAAAGCAAAGCACAGGGTAAGTGCTAAAAAGAAATACTTTGTTTTGTCAGTATATAGTTGTTAGTTTAGATTTTACAGGTTTAAAAAAAGGTCTATTTTTTTTAACTGCAAAGCTCTGATGGTGTTGCGAAAAGTGATATTGGTTGGCTAAGATGTAACGCAAAGTCCTAAATAAAGTTTATTGTGGAAAAGTATATTAAGTAAATAACACATTTATTTAGGAAAGTGTTGTCAGTTTTGTCTTTTTAACCATCAATATTTTAGTATTTTCGTTATCTTTAAACAGTATGGTTTACCATCATAAATCTATCTACTTGTTACATTATGTTTTATTTATACATTTATATATTAAATTTCATTTTATTTATACATTAAATAAAATAAAATTTAATAACATTTATTTTTTCCAGTAATGCGCGCCGGTCGCGGCCCAAGCCTCGTGTCAAACGAGAAGTAGCCCCGCCCGCAGGGGCAGCAGGGGATGCCACAGACTCGGAATATTTCACAGATTGCCAATCATTAATTGGTAAGTTTTTATAAGAATAAACTAGCGGCCCGCCCCCGCTTCACACGGTTATGAAATATGCATATAAATTATAAACCTTCTCTTCAATCACTTTATCTATTAAAAAAACCGCATCAAAATCAAAATATTATCAAATAAATTATCAGAATATTATCAAAATAGTTTTAAAGATTTAAGAGCATACGAAGAGACATGGGGACAGAGGAAGCGGCTTTGTTTAATACTATGTAGTGATTACAGATTAATTAATAATAATTCATGTCTCTTTTTGACGTGACGTCTAATAATTCGATGGAGCCGGCTGCATGCACCAAAAAAAAAAGACTCATGCGGCGTTACCTGGCTCTGAGGCGTTCCATTTAAGGCTTGAAGTGCAAGCGAGAGCGCGGAACGATCGACAATCGGCCATTGTATCCCACTATTTCCATTACGCATTTCCATTGATGGAAATAGCGGGACAGTTTTTCCTTTATTTCTATTGCGACTTATTCCTTCTATTTCCATTGCGACTCGTCGGACGCGGCGGTAACAAAAAAACGCTATTTCATCCGACGAGCACAAAAAAACTATTATAATAGTTCTAGGATTTCTACTGCCACATTATATTAATAGGTACTCATATTTTTTAAAGGATAAACAAATTTAAAATTCAGTTTCTCACAGTATTAACTGCGTCCTGGATGAAATTCAATGTACTATTGATGTTTGTATGAGTAAATGCTTTGATGAAGCTGCACAAGGCAAAGTAGTTGTTCCTAAAGTTTACAATATAATATTCCTTATAGATTAGGAGGAATAAGGTTTTACTATCATTTATTTTCAAGTAATGTTAGTAATAAGTTAAATTACTGATTAATAAAATTACTTGAAAAGGCAGTCATTATGTTGAAGTGGAAACAGATTCTCGAATAACACAACTGTGTTTTTTATACAGATTATTTCTTTTACAAAAATAATGGGATATAATTTTTAAAAAATGTTAGTCCCATTATTTCTATTTAGTGTTTCTATAGAAAAAGTGGGATCCACCCTAATCGGCTTCCGTTCTTATGACGTTGTCACGTTTAATTATCGTCAGCAAACCGACTTTACAGACAACGAATTTTTTTGCCAGTTACCGGGTTTTGATAAAATATCACATGATTTTTATAAGTTTCACAGTATCAGTGCTCGCCGTTATCGTGTTACTCTTTAGATGATTGTTAACCCGGCCTCATAGAAATATCTGTTCTTGTGGGGATTAAACCTGAGTATTGTCTTGGTATTTTTCGGTGTAACCTATCTAATCTGCCATCTGCATAATATGTCATGTGCCATATTATAGAAAAAACAGCTGTTGGCAGTCACTTTTGTTTATAATAAAGGAAGGCAAACAAGCAAGCGGCTTTCCTGGTGGAAAGAAATTCAGAAAGAAATTCACGCCGCCCAGACACCAAAGGTGGCAATGGTGCGTTGCGAACCTGAGGCTGGGATGTTAGGCCTCGAGCAAAAGTAATTTTGCCGGCTACCTGACCTATGTTTTAGCATAGATGAAGGGCTCTATTTTTAAGTTGTGGTTTCTAAATATTTAATTTAAATTTCCTTCTTCCATACACATGTTATAAAAAAAGGTTAACATAATTGGAGATACCAGAAATATAAATAAAATAATTTATGGCCCTGAACATTTGTAGTAGTTTCATCCCGAAACAGAAAGTGATAAGAAGCTGTTATTGTAATATCCTAAATCTTATGTATTACTTTTCTCAATCATCAAGTCAATGACCTTCACAAGATATATAATCTTTTTATAGATAATTCTCCAGATTACAGTACGTACACAATACATGTGTTACTAATATGCTAAATTCTTTTGATTATATGTTATTATTATTAACTCTTTATTGTATACATCAAGAAATACAGAAAAACTTAAAGCTAAAATAAACGTAAGTACAAAGGGCGAGCTTATCTCAAATGAATGAAATTTCTTCCAGCCAACCCCTTTTGATTTAATAGACCGTTTTGCCCCCGTCTTGGTCCGTGCTCCGTTGCAGAATAGACCATCTGCCTTCCTGCCAGGCAACTCGTAAAAGGCGAGCAAAGGCTTACCGTCACAAACACCGTGACATCTGACTAGGTGGTAGAGTTTCGCAGCGACTCACCCGGATTGGTACCACCGCCTTACCTATTCCTGCCGCCATAACGTCATGACGTGTCTTTTGCTCGAGGCCTAACATCCCGGCCTCAGGTTGGCAACGCACCATTACCACCTTTGGTGTCTCTAGGCGGCGTGAATTTCTTACCATCAGAAAATCCGTCTGCTCGTTTGTTTTCCTAAAAATTTTTTTTAATGATAATGGTTTGGAAGATTTGTGACTTATAATTTTTAAAGGAGAGTTTTCATAATTTCTTTGGCGTAGGAATGTCACAACTTCTTAGTAAGCTGATGGGGCTATCTAGTAATTAAAAACTTTGTCATTAATTTGCTAGGATTAATACCAACATGTTCATTCCATCCATAATATCCAACCGTATTGTTCTGTATCGTACCGTAAGCATAAGTTCTTGGGTTCATCACACCAATATCCCCGAAGGAGTAGGCAGAGGCACAACCAGGGCATCCACGACTAGCCAAAGACAATGTGATAGGCAGCAAGCCTATTGCTAACTGGGCACATATCCAATCCCGGGCAACGTTATTTTTATTAGAAAATTGAAAATATATACAATTGATATTGAAACAGCAAACAAGCACAACTTGCCTCTGACGAGGTGCCAGATGAGAAAGCAGGTCCATTCTACAAGCTACAGACCGCCTCGTTGATCGAGTGGCTAGAGTACACGCCTAACTACACCGAACAATCGCGCGGCTCGGGTTCGATTCCCGCCGGACGCAAGCATTTGTGTGATAAACATTTAGAAGTTTACATTTCAGGGTCTGGCTGTTTATTAAATTTATTCTGATATCTATTTAAGTATTTATAATTATTAGAATCGTTGACTAACACCCATAAAAACCCCAAAGTTAGATTCAATTTGTGTAACTTGTCAAGGGATATCTATTTATTTATTATTTGCAAGTGTTCTTAATCGCCTCTGTAGTCTAGCGGTCCAGGTGTTCATGAGGTGCCGGGTTCGATTTTAGGGTTGGGCAACAAAAAGATGTTGTCTTTCCAATTTTCTAATAAAAAAATGTTGTCTGGGATTAGATATGTGCCCGGTTGGCGATAGGTTTGCCACCTATTGTGGAACTTCGTTTCTTCAGCTAGTCGAGGGTGCCCTGGTTGTGCCTCTGCCCACCTCTTCGGGATATGGACGTGAAGATACTAAACTAAACTAAGTGTTATTGACCAACACAGGGGAATATATAGTTAAATAAAGGAATATTTGCTTACAGGCACAGATATTGACATGGACAGTGAAGAATTCTATGATGTGCCTTCTGACGAAGAAGATACACTTAGAGAGTCAATTAAAAATGGACACCTTAAACATGATAAGGTAGAGTTGAATATAATATGTTTAACCTTTCCCAAACTTTCAACCTTGGATAAAATTATAAAATTGACCATTCCCATTGCACTTCTGATTTTAAACTTAAATCGTCGCGTGTTAATAACATTTTTAATTACTTATACGGGGTACTCACTATGTATTTACTAGGTGGTAGAGTTTCGTAGCGATTGGTACCATCGCCTTAGCTATTCCTGCCGCCATAACGTCATGACGTGTTCCGGTTCGGAGGGTAAGCTAGCCGGTAAACTTACTTTTGCTCAAGGCCTAACATCCCAGCCTCAGGTTGGCAACGCAACATTACCACCTTTGGTGTCTCTAGGCGGCGGGAATCTTTTACCATCAAATCCGCCTGATTGTTTGCCTTCCAATATCATAAAAGGAAATAAAAACATAAACTTTTTACATCAACTTGACTAATTTATTTTTTTGGTTTTTTTTCAGGAAACGCTTGATACGGATGACAAATCGAAAAGCAACAGTACATAGTATTAGGGTAAAATCATTATACATTTAGGAGCGGCGATTGAATTTAGTATTTGAAATTTTGGGCCAATGTAGAAATGTCCTTACTAGTTATAATTATTACTATGTATAAGGTCACATTAGTCACTTGGCATAATTTAAATAATTTTAATTTTGGCAAATTTTGGTTGCTATTTTAGATTAATTTGCGTTTAAACTTTTATTGATTGCATTTATTCTTTTTAAATGCGTTTAATAATTGTTTGAAATTTGTCATAAGTAGATACTATAATTACCTATGCGGTTGGTCTTTATGGTTTTCCAAACACTAAAGTAGTAGTTTTAAACTTAAAAAAATAGGTACATGGTTTGGGTGTATTTTGGTATTATGCAATTGAAAACCAAATATTTTTAAACTGTTTTATTAATAATTTTACTGTAAAAAGGATTAAAATTATATTGCTAAAGGGTGGGCTTCAAATTTAGAATTATTTGCGTTTAAAGGTTTATTAAATGGAGTTAGTCTGCATTTAATTATATAATGATAGATTCCATCTAAAAGAGATACAAAAATTAAATATAAGTTACAGTACATATTATAAATAAGGCATTACAAAAACTCGAATGAAAAGAATTCATGGGATTACTAGTTGTAACATGAATTTACAGATAATTGTAAAAAAAGTCAAAAATCAAGCAAAAAAAATACATTTTTTGTTTTCTACTCGTTACAAAAACTTTGACCCTTCATAAATGCCGTTTGTGTGGATTAGTAATGAAAAAATATAAAAAGTCGACATTAAATAATATTAAATGTATTAATTTGACATTTGGATGTTATAATAAACAAGCCGAATCAACGAACTTTGTACCGCTTCACATTAACAGCTACAACACTGTGTGACAAAAAAATTAAATATTGTTTCTCGCATTTTCTTTGCAATTATCCTAGTTTTTCTCTTCATAGCATTTTTTCCTGTCATTAACTAACATAATAAAAAAAGAAACAAAATATCGGTTCATCCATTCAGGATCGATGCGACGGAAATTGGTATTCATTTTTATATATAGATTAAAATTTATTAAAAGCAAAACATATTTTATTATAATGATATGATAGTTTACGATAACGATACGATTATATATTAGTAGTAATCCGATTAGCGTATTTTCAAACAAACCAGTTGCAATTATAAAGTTATCAAAAAGATTGTTGTAATTTGTTGCTAAACAAAAATCAAAAACAGCATTTTTAGATTTGACTACGAGGGGTTAGCGTACACTCCTCTGTGAGGATCGGATTCGGTTCCAGACGATTCATTTGCACGAAGAACGTCTAGATGTCTGCATTTCCGGGGATGGGTGTGCTTATTAAATTTATTCTGGTATCTATTTTAGTATTTCCATGTATAGGTATAGTTGTCTTACATCTACAACTGAAGCATTAAATTCGCTTACATTGGTGTTAGATTCAATTTGTGTATTTTGTCTAGGGATAATAATTTAATACATTGGGTATGTTATGGTCAAATTTAATAAACTGTGTTATAAGAAATATAATAGTTGAATGCTGATAAGCAATAGTATGTCAACCATGAAGCTTCACACCCGTATTCAAGAAGCTTAATTCATGAACAATACTTAGTTCAATACCAGTAAAAGTATAGTTCATGAATTTGATGCCTTGACGTAAGAAACGCATGGCTAAATGTACTTCGCGCAGGGCTTTTTCATTACTTAGCCAATTAAGCTTCTTGAATACGGGTGTTAGACTACTACTGGAGGTTACACTCCTAACAAAGAACTTATGTCACTTCCAAATATTGCTGACTCCCTCTAATGTACCGACCTCTCTCTCTCTCTCTCTCTCACTCTCTCATTTTGACTTTGTTAATTGACTGTACAGAAAGAGAAAATCTCTAATGTATCGATCTCTCTTTCGGATTAGATCTATCTGATCAGCAATATTTAGAAGTGACATCAGGGGGTTACCATAAGCTCTTAAAACAGTACTATTTTAACAATGCTAATTGTCAGTCGAGAAAGACAACCTTATGACGTATACCATAAAGTTGCTTTTAAAGGCAGACATTTAGCAAGATGGAAATAATACTGCTATAAGCGTTCATGGTAGGGCCCCTGGTTTTTTGTTAAGAGTGTAACCTCTAGTAGTAGTCTATATCTTCATGATGTCAACCTAGAAAAAGTCAAATTGGTGGTTATTAATCTAGTCTGGTAGTTTGTAATGTATTACACATTAAACGAATTGAAAAAGTATGTAAAAATTAATTATTATCTTAACACAAATTTTTAAAAATTAGATGAAAATATAGTTTTCACCAATTTGACTCATTGTGAGTTGAAACACTTTTGCTTATCAATATCCAATTGTAAAGTGTATCATCACCATCTTTAATTTTTTTTAACAAAGATTATCATCTTTAATTGGGGGAGCGGGAATTAGAAAATTGGTGTTTGTCTCTTCAATTACGGATGCATGAAGTTTGTGCTATTGACTGTCGTGTTCTGGCTTACCTACAGATGAGGCTGATTGATAAATTTAATGCGAGACTTAACACAGTACATTTAAGAAGTATATTTGTTTTTGTTGTTGAATTATCCATAAAGCAAACGAATGAATTTGTATATAATTTATACTTTTATGATTGGAGATAAACCAATCGCACCTCGCGCGAAGTTTATTGTTTGGCGCAGGTGCAATCTAGTGCAACAATCTAATAGCGACTTTTGGCGCCAGTTCAAAAACATGTTTTTTAGCTTGTTTATTTCTATAGTTTAATATATTAATTATCTAACTATTATATTGTACCTTAAACAAAATATTTATGCATGTGTAAGAAAATCATGTCATATCCTACTAAGATTTAATAAATATCCAAAAGGTTGTGTTTGTCAATATACCAACATATCGCGATATCTTGAAATGAGTTCTTCGCAAAAACATGTTAGCTACTTCGAAGGTCCATTTAGGTTTTGCGTGAACTGTAATATATGTAAAAGCACTTTTTATCATTGGCACTTTTATTAAAATATATTTTACTGTATTGTTTTATTATGGCCAGTCATGGAATGAAATGTAAATGTAGTAAAACATAAGTGAGGATCTTAAAACACTTATTATCATGGGCACGTTAAATTAAAATTACTTGTACCGTTTTCTGTGGCTAATCGTAAAATGATATGTGGAACTGCGCATTTGACTCGTAATATAAAATGAAAAGAAGGTTGTTGCGATTTGAAATGTTTGTGATACTAAGATATTTTAATTTTATTACTTTCGCTTGGAAAAATTTTCATTTGCAGAAAATTAAAAGTAGGTAACGATCGATGCGATTTTAAGTGTTAAAATATGAATCTTAACCTTGGTGGCTTGGCGGTAAATGTCTACAGCTTAATAGCTGTCGTAAAATATATACCTACATACAAACATTATTTTTTATTTTCATTTTATTACAAACATTAACGCCTCGTTGGTCGAGTGGCTAGAGTATACGCCTAACTACACTGATCAACCACGACGCTTGGGTTTGATTCCCGACGGGGGCAGGCATTTGTGTGATTAACGTTTAGATGTCTGCATTTCCGGGTCTGGGTGTTTATTAAATTTTATTCTGGTTCTGGTATCTATTTAAATACCCATACCACAAGCATATGATTTGCTTACTTTGGGGTTAGTTTCAATTTGTGTAACTTGTCCAGGGATATTTATTTATTTATTAAAGTTATCACGAATTAAAGCTAGGATATTCGAGCGCTGTTGACTTTTCGAGCTACGTCAACCAGAGCGTGATGGTTTTGTCGAATAAAAAATATAATTTTAAAAGGTTTTTTCTTACGGTTTTTACTACATTTTTTTAGTTTGGTCGTGCAGCAAAATCCCTATCTCCTCCAAGCCTTACGTAAGGAACTTCGTTCCAAATATAAATTTCATAAGGCTAATAAAAGTTCTCGAGTGGAGACCACGTACCGGCAAGCGAAGCATAGGACGGCCACCCACGAGATGGACAGACGACCTTATGAGGGTCGCGGGGTCTCGTTGGATGCAGGCCGCTTCCATCCGGTCGAAGTGGAAGTCAATGGGGGAGGCCTATGTTCAGCAGTGGACGTCCTATGGCTGAAATGATGATGATGATGAATAAAAATTCCATAATATTTTGATGACGAACGATTCTTAGCTTTACGGTTGTTTTTTTTTAATAAATAAAACGTGAAATATATTCTATTGTCTAGTGATACCAAATATATTTTGTTTCAATATGTTTTTTATGTAATTATAAGTATCGTTTGACGTTTAATCTTCTGACATTCCAAAGGCATTTTGACTACGAATTATTCACTTGTACAATGTTTATTGTCTTTGTACTGGCGAGGTGTCGCAAGTAATTTTTTATTACTTTTGTGTTAGAAAACTGTGGTATTTTTGATGCGAACTCACAAAAATTATAATAATAGAAACAGACAAAACATGTTTAGATTACTTTTACGTGACATCTGCAGACTTAAATCCATTTCTCGGAGAACGGTGATTAAAATGTCACAAGATGACATGTCCGGCCTAATCTGACATGTCTAAAATGTTCCATCTACTTTTTTTTCATTGGGAAAAGATAGCTAACAGCTACAGCAAGTAAATTTGCTTGTTGGGGTTCAAATTACCGTCAATAATCGCCAAAAACACTTCACTTGTTCTTGAATTTTATGTAATATAAAACTTGAAATTAGAAACATGACATTCAGTTAAGTCATCTACAATATCGGGAAAATATAAATTTTATTGTATATTATTGCTCACTATACATATTATTTATTTATTTTTGTATATCAATGGCCCAATTAGAAAAATAATGAAAAGATGAAAGTTTTTCGCGTTTTAGAAATAGCTCAATATTTGTTACTTAAGAGTTTTGATTTAGAGTTACATAGTTTGAAAAATAAAATTCTGTTTAGTAATAATCATAAGAATCAAATTTGGGTAATGTTGTAGTCATACCAGCTGGTTTTTCTGACGTACTTATTAAAGTTTGGCGAAAACAGTGATATTAATAAGATCAACAAGTGCTTCAAGCATAAAAATATTATGTTAGTCAATTACAAAAAAATATCATTACTCCCATATTTCCGAAGGGGTAGGCAAAGGCACAACCAAGGCACCCATGACTAGCTGAAGACACTAAGTCCCATAATGAAATAGGTGGCAAACCTATCGCCAACCGGGTACCTATCCAATCCCGGGCAATGTTGTTTTTATAAGAAAGCTGAAAAAACCCTTTTTCTATTTTTATTTTGTTGCCCGACCCGGGATCGAACCCCAGAAATCAAGTCCGACGCCGGACCGCTAAGTACTTCATTAGTGCGATTGTAAGCTTCTAAGTTGACACTTCAAAATGAAGATCTCTCTCTCTTACTCTAATTTCATTCAGATTTTGTAAAAAAAAATCTTAAAACTTAATGAAAATTGGTCTAATTGTTTGCCTGTGATGCGGTGATAAACATTTTTTTTGTAAATTTTGTCCAGAAGTACCAGTAACCAGACTACATTATTTTCTGGGATATCTTAAATCTGCAGTTGTAGTTTATTAAAATATTTGTGTATAGGTTATATGTACTTATTTTATATTAAAATATAATTAACTATATAATCAATATAGATATAAAGTATTTGAACTTCTGAAGAATGGCATAAAATTTTCTTACAATCGACATTTAACAGAATGTTGCCACAAGTGATAATTTAATTTCGTCTTCTACCAAATCTCGCTGTTTTTGCCAGGCTATTAACAAAATTTGTGTCCATGTTAGTAACATTGTTAATCAAGCGCTAGGGTCAGTTTATTGTTGTAGAGTAGACAAATGTACATTGACTATTTCCATGAATTATACGATAAATTATTATATTTTGTTTTATTTTTTGACTTAATAGACTAAATGATAATTGATTTGAGTGCGACTGTGAGTTTTATTTGAAATAATTTAGAACAGCAGCTCTCAGAGACGTCAACTAACATTTAATCTACCATTAGGTCACAATGTTGTATGAAAAATGTCGACATAATGACTGATTATAAAATAATAGATGTGTCCGAGTGGGGCCGCAAGGAAGGTAGGTAATGGTTTTAATATTGTTGCGCACCGACTAAACTAACTTCTAGTTATCGTTCTCTTTTATCAAAGAAATTAATAAATTACAAAGTGTCAAGTGACGTTGGTTTAATACTCAACGGATTCATATGATGAATAAAAGTGGTGGTGATCGTTGACTCCCGAAATCCCCGATTTTGACCAAATTTGCGACCCGACCCGGTGACCCACTGTGGTGCTCCGGGTGTGCGTTGCCCCAGCGGAAAAAGTTTGAACTTCATAATTTGAGTTAAACAGATAATTGTGTATGGTAAATAAAAAATTGTACATCCAGTCATTAGGCCATCCAGGTTAGCCATCAAAAACTGTTTTCTTTTAGAATCTCGTGTATTAGACTACTTATATTGCAGTGTTCTAATTATCAGCACCCTGATCAGGAGGGTGACTAAGATTAGTTGCCAACTCAAACTGCAAAAGTGTACATCAAATGACGTCATTTGTGTTTGCTATCTCTATTTTCTGTTCTTTCTGTTGGTCACTGGAGATAAGTAATATTAAACACGTCATTTGACAGCTATTTGATGTACACTTTTCCATTTTGCGAGGGATACTAAGTTACATAATCAGCCCCCAGATGTCACGGTGTTAGTGGCGGTAAGCCTATACTCGCCTTTTACGAATTGACTTGCAGGAAGACAGATTGTCTATTTTGCTAAGGAGCCTGCACATACACGGGGTAGAGTTAGGATGTCGCAGTTTTTTTTTATAAAATTTATCTTGAAAATTTATATAATGCTTTGACCTTTGAATTCAGTTTAAGACCCATAAAAACATCACTTACATAACACTTCATAAACTTGGGTCAATTAAATAGATCACATTTGACACTTCATCTGAATTAGACACCATTACTTTGTAATAATATTATAGCCTTATACAAAGCTTGTAGCTATATTTTCTTAACCTTTACATTTTAAAATACAATATTTTTTTGTAAAAATGTCAACACAATGCAATTTACCTACTTATCTTGACAGATATTCAACAAGATTGACGTATGACAAATGTAATCTTGTAAATTGACCCAACTTTAGTTAAGGAATTGTATATAGACAATAATCGATGAGCTGGAAATAATTATTACAATAAGACAACATTTTTAGTACGACATTTTTACTTATTACACAAAAATACACGTACAATAATTTCGTATTTATTTCGACACATTAATACTGTATTTTTTTATTTGTACGGTATTTTTATACTGGCAACACTGACAATACATGTAAATGTTTTTATAAAAATAAAGATGCATATTCGGTGGGAAATTAAAACTATTTAAAAGCTAGCATATGCGTACTTTGTAAACCGTTTGAATAGATATTGAATTATATTATTTTTGTAAATATATTTTATTTCTTAAACGAAACGTCCAATTCAAACTGAATGTCTGCAACTGTGTTATATGTCTACAAGCTAATACATAAGTAATGCACTGGTTTATCATTTATGCGTTATATTTAGCATTAATATGCACTTGTGTATGACATTCATGCATAAATAGGTATCGTAGAAACATGTTTCTAAACAGCATACAGGAACGTTTAGATTTTAAAACACGATTCATACAAATTGATTAGCTAAATCTGGCATGTCACTGTACTAAGAAGCTACACCCATAACAAAGCATGTTTTAAGAATCATTCAAATCATTTATTTGTTAATTATTTATACAAAAACATGTTGATCTAAAGTAAATTAATTATTTTACCAAACAGCGTTTTTTATAGAAGCGGGCAAGTGGGTCACCTGATGGAAAGAAATCCCAGTAGCACATGGACATCCGCTACACCAGGAGTAGATATCACATATGCGTTCCTGACCTTTCACTCTTTTATTGAAGGTTCCGAAAGTAAATTTAAAGTATATAATGCAGTTTAGTCGTAGCCTTATAATAAAACAATAAAAAAACATTTTCATACTTTTAGCTTGAACACGCGCGGAAGACTCAAATTTTACTGCTCATATTCAATATCTAAAATGCATTAAGGGATAATAATCAAGGGAGTCGTGTGTTCTTTGTCCTATCATACAAAAAAAAAACAATATGTCACAGGTAACTCACCACATTTAGTTAATCAACCTTTGATTATTATTGTTTTATTTGATAAATAATATTCGGCAAAGATAGCCAGTACCAGAGGTACTGGAATTTTCAAGAAATTATATACATGGCAATATAATATTATAATATGGCCATTACCTGAGATACCTACTTGCATTACATAAATTTATAAATCTTACAACGAATAACACTATATAATATAATAAATTCAAAAATTTAGACATCTATTCTCACACAATTGAAATATTTATAAAGGTCATAATGACAATTTATTTGCCTATTACATTGGTATTGTTTTAAAATACCCGCCTTTTGACCGTCTTATTGGTCGAGAGATTAGCGTACACGCCAAATGCCACCGATCAACCGAGAAGATCTAGTTTAATTCCCGACGGGTTGGTTCTGGTTCACATTTCTGTGATGAACATTAAAATGACTGTATTTCTAGGTCTGGGTGTTTAGTAGTAATTCTTGAAGTGAAAATTTCTTTAGCGGCGAAGGCGTTGCGCATTTTTTTTTGGAATTTGTAAAGTCTTCTAAACTCGCGTCAGAACACGAGACCTGATCGAACATTCGTAAGACGGATGAAGAGTAAACAGTCGGCGTGGCGTAGTAGAGAGTTCCCCTCTCTTTCTACGGCGCGGCGAAAATGTATGTTCTGCTGTTTCGTTTAGACGGCGCAGGGCACTTGCGCGAATGTTCGTGCTATCATGTTTATGTACGATAGTGCAATAAATGAATATTGTATTCTACCACATAAATAATAGTACTTTCATAGTGATAATTAAAGCAATTCGTGCAAAATTATTCCCTAACCATTCCAAAATATCAAAAATGCACAACATTATATTCAAGTTTTCACTTCGCCCGGAAACCCCCGGAGTGCCTTTTTGTGTGTTTTTGTGTGTGTGCGGAGTGTTTTTTTTCTAGTATCTGTTTAAGTATTTCTTTGTATTAGTGTCGTTGACTAATACCCATAACACAAGCATATAATTTGGTTACGTTGGAATTAGGTCAACTTGTATAGTTTGTCCAAGGATAATTAGTTATTAAAGAGTGATTTTGATATTATTGGCGATAAATGTTTCACTACAAACGTAATCAAAACCTCTTGCTCTGTTACGGGAATTACAGCGCTTTCGTTTCCGTTTAAAGGATTACGCATACTAGTACCCTAGTAGGCGCAGTATGTAGAGCTGCGGCATTAAACATTCGCTTAAGTACGTGGCGGGCAAATCGCATAATTTTTGTTGTTCAGTACGAGCACGTCGAACGTTGAAGATGCACGTATGGACAAAGAATGTACAGACGAAGAACTTTCCATGTTCTACGTATTGATTGAAAATGAGGTCAAACAAAAGCTACTATACGAAGCGGTCTTATCGGCGCAGTCACGATATTGTAATATAACGGTAAAGGAATTAAAAACTTCGGAACTTGTTTTTTTTTTGTGACATTGGAAGGCAAACAATCAGACGGATTTCCTAATTCTCGCCGCCTAGAGACACCAAACGTGGTAATGGTGCGTTGCCAACCAGAGGCCGGTATGTTAGGCCTCGAGCAAAAGTAAGTCTACCGGCTACCTTACCCTCCGAACCGGACACGTCATGACGTTATGGCGGCAAGAATAGGTAAGGCGGTGGTACCAATTAGAGCATTCGTCGGCTTGATACGAAAGGATACAGCGGCGGCATCAAGTGTATACCAGAATCGCATGAAAGAATAAATGAAGATAGAATACTGTATATTACATTACCGTAGCACAGTCGTCTGCATCGCTGACCGAGGTCATAAATTCCGCTACGATGGGGACTCGTCATAACCCATAGCGTACGTTGCTCCATACAAAATGTGTGAAAATGCTGTGACCCACTCTAGTTTGCGCAATCTTTGATGTAGAGCACTTAACATTCAAATATTTAAATTAATTCAATAGTGATTTAAATTTACAGGCTGACGATTTTCAAATAACAAACAAGAGCAAGAATGTAAGAAAATTACTTTGCCTCTTTAACTTAAATAAATAAATAATATATAAATATTCTTAGACAAGTTACACAAACTAAATCTAACCCAATTTAAATGCAAATTATATGTTTGTTATGGGTGTTACTCAAGGCCTGTTTATCAAAAAATATAATTTATTGAATATTTCGTTATGTTCGCAGTTTGTACGGAAGTTAGTTTTATCATTAAATAAAACTATGAGACAAACTTTTTTAATTTCTCTGAAATTCTGTAACATTCATCAAACTAGGTTGTATTTTTAATATAATTTAGTTCATAAAGCAGGATCTTATCACATCTCCTTAATTGTTTAGTCTGATAAATAAATTGTCATTATGAACAATTTTATACTCTACAATAAAAATGCAATATTATAATATATCAAAATTACAACAAATGTTAAAAATGCTTATAAAATATTTTGTACAAAAACATCAATAGATCTATAAATCTACAACCAATTTGAAAGCTTAGCGAGTTTAAGCATACAACTATTAAGATTTATTATTATCCCGCGGACAGGAGCGCTGTTTATGGAAATAGGTAAAAATCGTAATACATAACATTTTTTAAAAGGGTTTAAATATTTTTGTATGGAAGCAGGCACAACCATCTTGCACCGTTTATATTTTTAATAAAATCATAGAACTTGGATTACGAGTAGAGAACAAAAAACAGTTAAGGCGTAGTTCTTCAAAGCAAATAAACAATAATTTGAAAGTATTACAATTTTGAGATAACGGGTGTCAAAGGTATAATAATAATTATTCTAATTATCAGAGTTTATAATAAAAAAATACAGAGTTTACTAAATGCGACTGAACATGGAATCGCCATCTGTCGTCAAATAATGCAGATGGTGATGTAGACATATTATGTTAACATTGAATTTTCTTATTTTTTTTCTCTAATAAAATAGGTACAAAACTATTAACTATTCTCATTATATACTGTTACGTCGGAATCAATTTTTACTTATGTTGACTGTTTTTACTAATTGAAATTAAGTTTAAAACCACAAACAATAAAAAAAATACGAAAAGTCAAAATGGTGGTAAGTTCACTATGCAACGTTAAAACACCTAAACAATGTTTAGGAAAAACAATTGTCAGTAGTTTCATAGGGTTTATATTAAAATATGATTTTAGTAAAAATTGGTAGCAGAGCGTGGATTTAACTATAATTAATTTTTATAATTTCCCAATTTAAATATATATATAAAACTTAAAAACCAAGAGGTTCTTAATTTTAATCTTAAATGCGTTAAGTTTCTCCAAAAATGTAATTGGATTTATCTTCTAGATACATCTGCATTTTTTGTTTCAAGTTCCAAACAAATGTCTGCTAATACATCACTGCGTAACATAATCGATATTTATCGATTATTAAATAAAAATAGCATTTAGCAAATGTTATATAGAACATGATTGTCATTTATCAGCTAAATCTTAACATAATAATATAGTTTTTTGAGGGGCCCCTCGATTATGAAATGGTTTGATTCAAACCTTACATGTTTGATAAAACTGTTTAAAGTCGGAATTTAACTAAACGAGCGTAAAAGTCGTAAATATTTGAAAACCGTACAAACTAACTTTGTATAGTATCAAAATGATTAGGGTCAAACCAAACATTACGTGTTTGAATCAAAAGCGTTGATCGTCTCTTGGCCCCTTGGTAAAGTTGTTATATTAAAATCAAATATATTTTGTTTAAATTACAACATTGCGCAACAAAAATAGTGTTATATCTGCTGTTATGTGAACGAATAATTTGTTTTTTAAGCGCGCTAAAAAATTAAATACAATTAATTATATTAGCTTGCTCTGGCGGGTATTACATAAATTAAAAAACTTTTTCATTTTTATTATTTACCTACAACCTTTACATTTACATACTAGGTGTCGAAAATCGATGTCGGTGAATTCTCGACAGTGATACTGCGATCAAACTATAAAAGATTAATATATTTTTTTAATTTGTACTTTTAGATCGCAAATATCCAATATAAGCGTATATACTCACAATTTAACTTAGTAAAAAGCTGTTACTCTGAAATTCGAGACACTTAAACTATAAAATTTTACCAGATTTTAGATATCTTTTGGAAAATAACTTCTTTGATATTGATTAAAAAACGAGCTCTCATTTATCAAGTTCAAAATAACTTGTACTATTTTTGGCACAAAATGTACAAGTTAAAAAATACCTGTTTGGAACATTTTTTATATTGCAGTGGTTGGACAAGAATGGTAAAGCATTTTAATATTATCAATGTTATTTGTGATGTTAGTACACAAAGTGCCTTTAAATAATAGTGGGTGATCTGGTACCTCAACATACCTCTCGTGGTATGTAGTCGCAAAGACAGTTGCTTTTTAATTTCTGAAGATTTCCTTATTGTATTACAAAACGGAAAGATGTTAAAATACATTATCTAAGCGCGAACAGTATCAACCTTTCTCATCTTCCTTTTTAACATCGTATGATTTTCGGCACTATGCATAATGCAAAATTAAAAAATGCACTGTTTCCAAAATTATCGTCAACCACTTAAGGCAGAATTCAAATTGAATGATCTTCAGATTTTTTTAATTTCACCTGGATGGTACAGCTACATAACATTTTAAGTTGTTAACTAAACAATCTTAATTCAGCAGTTCTTCGTTTTTTTAGTGTAAGATGACTAAATTAGTGTCATGAATCCATAGTCACGATATGTCATGGACAGTTTCATACAACTAATATAGTAATAAAATAATAATCAATAAAGGCTTTTTTCACTAATTATTTAGCATTATAAAAGTCAATGTTTGAAAATCGGTTTAGTAGGTTACCGATCACATTTTTAATAGTAGGTATATAATTAAAAGTGTATATGACACAATAAATATACTATAAAGATATATATTGCTTGAATTTTCCTAATATTAATAATCTCACTACACAATGACGACAGTACATCAAAATATTTATTACTAGTACATCATTCTTAATTTTTTTATTATGTGGAATTAGCCTTAAGTATCACATCAAAATTGGCTATTGCTAACGCTATGAAGTGAAGTTAAATGATATAACGTTAAGGCGTAATGGTTTATATTAATATATCTGGTTAAATTAACCTTCGAAGTCGATATTTGCATTCTCCTGTTGGTGCTTCGGTTACGAAGCAAAAAGTATGACGAGTAATGGTGCTACTGAAACAGTTCAGTGGTGTGTGATATTTTGAGTTAAATTCTCCTGCTGGTGCTTCGCTTGCGAAGCGAAACGTACGTTAAGTGTATAGTGCTTATATTGATGGTGATACTGAAACAGTTCAGTGGTGACTGTTATTATTTTAGTTACATTCTCCTGTTGGTACTTTGGTTCCCAAACGAGACGCACGTAAAGAGTGTAGTGAGTGTAGTACTAGTATTTCTGGTGCTACTGAAACAGAAAGTTATGTAAATAGTATTTTGTGTAGATATATTTAGTATTTTTGACTTCTAGTGTTTCCATTTTAATTGTGATATTTTATTTATTCTTTAGGTTCATACAACTTAATAACAAAAATAAACAGAATCTGTATACTAAGGTTGTGCTAAGTACTTTTCCTGCATATTAATGTATAGTATGAAGTTAATATCATTCAATAGCCAATTTTTTTTCAAAACATGTTTTAAAACTGTGACATCATAATGGCAATAACGCGGCTTCAGCTGTATTCTCTTACACAATTAATAAATTAATATAACACATACGTATTCAAAACAATATAATGTTTATAAGTAAAATTATTCCTGTCAATGTTACGCAATTTGAAAATGTCAAACGAAAGACAAAGATAATTTTACTTAATTAATTAATCAGTAATTTATATTATGCTCAAGTATGTTTCGTCATGTGAAACCTGCGCGTGTCCGATACGTTACGTTTGTTTAATTTTTTCAATGTTTCATTAACTTGTTAATGTAACATTAATGTAAGTAACGTAACATTAATGTAAGTAACGTTACATTAATGTTACATTAACTTCACCTTATTTGGCATTACTTTACATCCATTTTGTACTAACCTCATTGTCAGTAATGTTATATTATTACCACGTTATTTTGTAATGTTCAGATCATAATTGTACATTACGTCAAATGTTACATTCATTGCTTTTATATATTGTACGTAACATTACATTTGTAACCGACTCTAAGAGGGAGGAGGTTATCAATTCGGCTGTTTTTATTTTGCATGTTTATTACGCGATTATTACGCCAATATTTAACCGATTTTGATGGTTCTGATTTAGAGAGATAGGTCATGCCTTCAAGGTGGTCCCATATTAGTTTTACCATGATCTGACAAGTGGTTTCTGAGTTATGTAGCTCGAAAACCACTAGTCTGATCATGATAAAATTTAATTGTGACCATTTCGAAACCATTTCTTATCTTTGAAAAAAGCGTTTTTATTATCAAAGCGTGAGTTACCGTGAATTAGTTGGAGTCGGTTTTTGCAGTTTCACTGCGTTTAATTATTGTTACATTAAGTTTAAAGTTTAAACTTTACTGCGCGTAACGTAACATCACTTTCACTGTTGTGCGCAAACGTAACATCACTTTCAGTGTTGTGCGTAAAAAACTTAAAAACGTAGTGTACATTATCTCATAATTGTCTAGTATTTTGTACTTCGATGTCAGTTGTCACGTAAAACGCAAAATAATGCACATATACGGCTGGCCAT
>NJDD01006700.1:3144-26110 GCA_002245505.1 Calephelis nemesis | reverse complement strand
AAATAATGATGTCTCGGGCTGAGCACTCTGCTCGGCCCACAAAGCTCGGTGAAGTTGCATAAAATCGCGAGATTAGCAACAATTTAGTCATTCAAAAAAAAAAAAGATGTTATTTATAATTTTACTATATTTTTCACACATTTTGAAAAAATGTTTCATGGAATAGATACATAATCCTTTAAAAAATCACTGAAATACACTAAAGTTTACAATGTTTGACAACAAAAATAACTAGTTTGATGTTTTCAAATATGTTTATTTTATGGAAAAGAAAATGTGCGAAAAATATAGTAAAATTAGAATTAACTACAATCATAAGGGACCCAATATAAAAGGAGTCAAAAAGAAAAACAAACAAGGTTAATAAGATGTTCATATCACAAGTGAAAATGTTACATTTTTTAGGTAAAATAATATTACACAACTTAAGAATGAACAAATGAATGAGAAGTGTTAAAAGACTGATTGATGTCTGAAAAGAGTGAATCGCAGACAATTCACTTATTACAGTTTCAATTAAAAATGTCACGAAATCCTCTACACGTTCATATAATGACAGAAAACAAAAGATGCGCACTGGAAGGAATGAATAATGTGCGTTTACTGGAGGGTATATTTGGTACGTAATTAAAGTTTACGTATTATATAGTAAAAAATGACGGGTTGCACTCTGGGAGTGACAGGAGAAGTTAAAACTTGAATATTAACGTTGGGCATTTTTGATATTTTGGAATGGTTAGGGAACAATTATGTACGAATTGCTTTAATTATCACTATGAAAGTACTATCATTTATGTGGTAGCATACAACATTCATTTATTGCGCTATCGCCGACAAACTTGACAACACGAACATTGGCGCAAGCGCCCTGCGCCGTTTTACTATTATTGATCAGGTCACGTGTCCTGACGTGAGTTTTACCCATTCCGAAAAAACGCCGCTAAAGAGGTTTTTACTACAAAATAAACTTCAGGTTAGAGAATATGCAAACCTTAAGAATACTCACTGATACATCCAAACACGATAAGGGCACGCGGCTGAAGGGCGGGGTTAAAGCAAAACGCAAAACTCTTTGCCAAAGACGTCCTGTGGAAAAAAGTAGGATGCTTTTAGGAAATAATTTAAAATGATCACTTATTGATTAGCAGAAATATTAATTTAAGTTTTTTCTATCTTAAAATGCGCCAAAAAAAAACAAATCACCATGTCATGGTTAACGTTAGGCATTGCCATCAATTGGTTTTCAGTAAATTTGAGGATAATTTCAGGTAACTACATATCTTCACGTCAAGTCACTTACAGGGCAGGATGAGAGTATCAAGTGCTAAATATCACGATCCTTGCACACCTGCCTGGTTTTAACAACATTCATTACCCTTTTCATTTCAGATGCTATCTAACGTGCAGGCTTTCATGATTTCTATGATAGGTAGCAGTAGCGGAAGTAGCGCTAGGTCTGATGCCGAACTCGAAGAAGCTGAGCACATATATATTATTCTAGCAAATGGCTTAGCCTCACTACAGTATATTCCTCGGGATTTACCGAATTGATCCTCCAACATCAATTCGGTAGTTCCCGGTCTGATGCTAAAATGGTCTTAGCCCCTTCTTCGTGTTAGCAGTCAATAGTCACTTACCACGTGGAAAGCCAGTCGCACTCCGGTATATCCCTCATACATGCCTCCATGATCTCTAGGAGCACATCAGTTATAGTCTCCAGTGATTGCAGAGGTAGTCGTTCCCGGTCTGGTGCTGAACTAGAAGTGGATGCTTCTGGGCACGCATATGGGTGAGCTGCTAGAAACCTAATGGAAACTTTTAAAATAAAAATATATTCGACAAATCTATACAAATATTATAAAGGGATTATTATTATTTTTCCCCGTGTTGGTCCGGGCTCCTTTGCAGAATAGACCATCTGCCTTTCTTGCCAGGCAGCTCGTAAAAGGCGAGCATAGGCTTATCGTCACTAACACCGTGACATCTGACTAGGTGGTAGAGTTTCGCAGCGACTCGCCCGGATTGGTACCACCGCCTTACCTATTCCTGCCGCCATAACGTCATGACGTGTTTCGGTCTGGAGGGTAAGGTAGCCGGTAAACTTACTTTTGCTCGAGGCCTAACATCCTGACCTCAGGTTGGCAACGCACCATTACCAGCTTTGGTGTCTCTAGGCGGCGTAAATTTCTTACCATCAGGAAATCCGCCTGCTTGTTTGCCTTCCTATAAAAAAAAATTAGTTTGTAGGGGATAACCTCGTTTGTAATGAAGGTAGGGGAAAATTCTTTCATTAAAAGAAAGCTAAACTATTTAGGATTCAGATTTGAATTGCAATATTTGATGTTTTTGTCCAACGAAGTCAGCTCAAGTAAGATAGTATATAAATATATTAATACGAGTTGACTGTGCTATTTTTAATGTGATTATAGAAATAAAATGGGGTGAGTCGCCCGTATCACTTAGGGGTCTGAAAAATAAATAGTAGCCGATTCTCAGACCTACTGAATATGCATATTTTTTTTATGAAAATCGGTAAAGCCGTTTCGGAGAAGTACGGCAACTAGCATTGTGACACGAAATAAAATTTATTATATAAGATTAGTTCGCTGGCAAATTTGACATGGACTCTTTCAAATCCAAAGTTGTTTTAAAATTATTGCCTGTTTGATCTTTCTTTCTCTACTTATAATTTACACTTATTTCCATTTGTCCATTTTAATTTCGAAGCCACATTTTATTAAAATTAGCTATAAATGACAAATATATCCTTGTTGGAAAGAAAAAAAATATAAAAATGCACGTTACCTTAAAAAAAGTAAGTTATTCGTTATAATGCAGGGTAAAAATCCATGACTGGTTTACAAATTTAAAAAGATATGCTAAACATTAAAGAATTACATTAAAATTATTTCAGAAATATTTGGAAAATAGCATCTATTTATTTATGATATTGGAAGACAAACAAGCAGACCAATTTCCTGATGCTAAGAAATTCACGTCGCTTAGAGACACCAAAGGTGGTAATAGTGCGTTGCCAACCTCAAGCCGGGATGTTAGGCCTCGAGCAAAAGTAAGTTTACTTGCTACCTTACCCTCTGAACCGGAACAGGTCAATGGCAAGCACTGAGGTTATGGCGGCAGGAATAGGTTAGGCGGTGGTATCAATCTGAGCGAGTCGCTGCGAAACTCTACCACCTAGTAGGATGTCACGGTGTTAGTGACGTTAAGCTTATGCTCGCCTTTTACGAGTTGCCTGGCAGGAAGGCAGATGGTCTATTCTTTAAGGGAGCCTGGACCAACACAACGCCGTTTCTTTGTTAGGAGTGTGATCTCCAGTAGTAATATAGACATGATTAAAACATAAATTGTTAATCAAATTTGTATGAGAGATCCCTCTTCAGACTACCTTAGATGCCTTTGAAACGGAAAAATAAATTGTGAAACCATAAGTAACTATTATTCTACTATAAAACATACTTACAGCTCACTCGTATGCAAGTTATAGGCACTCCTGAAGGCTGTGACGGCAGCGGACTTCACCTTGGAAATGCCAAACATTTGGTAGAACTTGGGCAGGGAGAACTCATCCAGAGCCAACATCAGGGCACGCCGGGTGTCCTCTGGGGAATTAATGTATGGTCAGACCTAAAGCTCAGCTAAAAAATGCAATGAGGTCATTTCCACCAAGAACTTTACTTTGTCATACATTTTTTGTAAGCCCTTTTCTTAAAATAAATAATCAATATTAAATACATGATGTATTTCTTACAACGACCTATTCAATGAACAATTTTTTTTTATATAAGAGGAGGCAAACGAGCAAGTGGGTCACCTGATGGAAAGTGATCACCGCCGCCCATGGGCACCCGCAACACCAGAAGTATCACAAATGCGTTGCCGACCTATAAAGAATGAGTACGCTCTTTTCTTGAAGGTCCCCAAGTTATAATTGTTTGGGAATACCGCCCTCGGTAACTGATTCCACAAAGATGTTGTGCGAGGTAAGAAATGTCTTCGGAATCGCACAGTTGTAGATCGCCACGTATCAAGATGGTGGGCATGCTACTTTAAACTATAGATTCTATACTTCTTATCGTCGGTGCTTGGTGGAATTCCATTCTTATATAATATATTATATATATTATATAGGTATATTATACAATATATATGGTGGAAAGTACAAGTGTTTCTAAATAAACTGCATCAACTTTAAACTATGTCGCAAAGTCCGAAGGTGGAAATCAGCGGCTGGAATTAAGCCAAACAACTCCTCAGAACATTCCCCACGATAGATGCGGTAGAAAATATTGAGGGACCCAACATCTCTGCGCAGCGCCAAGGGATCAAGCCGATTGGTAATTGCCCGGTCATTGACAATTCGAATTGCTCTACGTTGAATGCGGTCAAACGGAAGGAGCTGGTACTCTGGAGCCCCTGCCCCGAGTTGAGAACAGTACTCAGTCCGAGTTGAGAACTAAGAACTGATAGGTCTTTGCCTTCAAGATTGCCTAGACGCCGGAAACAAATATCTTCTCTGACGAAAGCACACACGCCCGCCCGCGGTACAAACGAGTGTTCCAGTTTATAGCCCGGGTAGGAGAGGTACGATGTGTCAGCCGGAGAAGATATTGCGGGTCAGTCAAAAAGAGCAAGGCTGGCTTCGCCGTCTCAAGGTGGAAGTGGACGGCGTTTAAGTTAGAGTGTATTCCCTTAATGTTACAGAAATTCACAACGAGCGTGGGAGGGGGCGCCAAAAGTTTACCAAGCACACGAAACGCAGCAGCAATGCTACTACTTCACGTCGGTCTTTCGTGAGAGAGTGTTACGTCCCTGGGCGTGCCGGCCCATACAGGCAAACAGCATGGCACTACCACTCGGAAGGGTGACTGATTGCACTAGTGGAACGATTCAAAAACGCAGTTTTTGACCCGTCTGACCAGTGGGCGATGGGGTCATCACATCCCTACGCCTGAAATGAAATTTTGTGAGAACAATAAAAAAAATAGTACCTAAAAAATACTGATAAATACTGTGGTCTAGGTGCGTTTAATTCCATTTTGTTAACCGTAACCGATTGAAGAAACAACGAAATCAAGCTACGTTGTGAAATTTTTTCGAGTAGTAGTATTTCTTAGCCGAGACTCGGGATTAGGGAATGCAATCTTGATCTTGCAAGATCAAAAAATTCCACAAAATTGAGTGATTTTCCAAAACTCAATCTTGAAAGCCATCAATCTTGAATTTTGAAATCCTTTTCGCGATCTTGACAAAACAGTCCAAGATTGTACGAGTATCAAGAATTCGAGATTTTCAGATTGAATTCATTTAAACAAAAGAAATGAATCTTTAAAATTACGGAGGAGAAAGAGGGCAATACTCGAAATTCGCTTTTAACAGCCTTTTAACTTTCGTCCCTACTAGTGTGGAGGCGGAAAGGACCATTTTTTCTTTCTTTTTCTTTTTGTTCTTTATTAAATTACGTAAATTATAGGTTATAAGATGTTGATTGTTTCTTGTTCATTTTAAAACTGTGCACGACGACCATAAAAAATGACCATAGACACATCGGCGAGAGTGACCCAATCCGAAGGATGGCACGCGTTGATACTTAAGCGATAATATAAGTTAGGTAAAATGTTAATGTTTTAAGGATTTTGATTTAAGTATATAACGTTCATTTTGTACATGTTTATGGGTTTATATACTTTCTGATAGTTTATATAGTTATTTTAACTTGAAATATGATGTATAGACTAGGATTTGTCAATACAAATCCTAGTCTATACATCATATATCAATCTATATATCAATGATTTATGATGTTTTTATGCATGTAAATTTACAAGGATGATTTATGTAAAATTTGTGTCTAAAATAGGTTCTATTATCTAGATTTGTGTATCAAATGATAGAATATGTTAAATTTTACTGTATTAACGTAATTTAAAGCATATAAGTGTGGTAAATATCCGAAAAATCGGACAAGTTTAGGTGTGATAATAAAATGTTAAATTTCTTGCGTTTTACTTACCCAATCTAAATAAGATTATAACATGTTGTTATGGGCGAATAAACAGACGTAATGTGCATGCGACCGCGCCCGTAAAGTTAATAAATTCGAGAGCGCCGCGCCCGCACATTTTATACTAGGACGGCAGGGGACAGGGTAGTATAAAATACGGAAATCGCGGAATTTCGCCGCCACACGAAAACCGAGCGCCGCCGCGTGCACAGCCATGTATGTATGAATAGGTCTAGATAAGAAATAAGGTTTGTACAATAATATAATTTGATAAATGCATGTTTGATAAAGATATTGAATAAAGTATGGTCCCGGGGGTGAGGCAAAGAATATTCTGGAATCCCGTTCCCGAATTTGTATAAATACGGGTGCCGGGAACCGGCTCAGTATTCGCGGTCGGACCTCCAGAAAAAACACTGGGACTCTGAAGAATAGGAAGAAACTCCCAGCACAAGAAAAAGAAGAACATTCTGCGCCTCACTCTCACCCCTGTCGCAACGTGTAACAGTGTGTTTTATTTATTTCCCCAAAAATCTCTCCAGACGGTTGGCCATCAAATTCGTCGGCCCTTGGTAATCTATCGGCCTCAAAAACAAACGTTGATTGTGTTCATACAATGTTGTTTCATTTGAAAAATATACTTAATTAGGTCTATTACATAATATTAAAATACTGGTAACTATCAGTTTGCAGTATTTGATACAAAAAACGCATATTTTCAATTATTTTGCTCAATCTCTAAAATTCCGAAAATCTTGATTCGCGACCAAGATCTCGACCCGAATCTCAACAAGATCTCGAACTGACCAATCTTGATTCAGAAAAAAGACGCCAAGATCTTGAATAGTCAATCTTGGTCCAAGATTGCATTTCCTACTCAGGTATCATCGTAATTAAATATTACGATAATGTCTCACTCTATTTGATTGCTATCTTCGATACTCATACCAAACAAAAATATTTAAATTTATTATTCGAAAGGTTATAGATTGTATCTTTCTTATCAGATATTGTTTGTCTTACAACTACAGATCGTCAGGTAAAACGAGAACAGACACCTTACAAGTTTCATTTTTGAACCCAAACAAAGCTAAGCGCCCACTACGCATCCTATTCAACGTATGACAGTAAATGAAAACTTGCGCACTTGGCAGTCACTGACTGTGCTTACCGCATCCTGGCTGCCATAGACAGGCTAGCTAATAGGCGATTGGCCTATTAGACCCTCATAACTTACCCGAAAACGTAGGCGAGTTGCACGTAGCAAGCGAGTGTATGATGTTTATAACCAGACCGTGTGTGGCCGCCCTCATAGACAACGTTCCAGAGCAAACCAGGAACGTGACCACGTGGAACAGGTAGGGCAGGTGACGGGCTACATCCAGACAGTTGTTAAATGAAAGCATCAACTGGAAAGAGAGAGAATGAAACCTAGAGTAGCTATAAAAAAACCATTATTTAAAAATTGACAAACACTGTCAGAAAGAGAAAAAGAAGCGTAGAGTATTATATACAAATAATTCGAACTTAAAAAGAGGGGAGAGTATAGAAATCTTAAGTAAGTTATTATGTAAGTAGGCTAAAGACACTAAAATTAGAATGCGACTTGAAAGAGAGAAGGATGTATAGTAAATGAAAGACAAATAAATAAATTGAACTTTAGAAGGGGTAGAAGGAAAAACGCGACAACGTTATATCAAGAAGAGCAGGTTACGGGCCAATTTCAGGACAGGAAAAAAGACTAAAGAGCAAGTACTGGAAATTGAGAGAGAAGAGTCAATAAGTGTGAAATAGTACCTTCACTATTGATCAATATATAACACTGCATCCGTCATTTACGAATTATATAAGTATATGTTATAATAAACAAACTAAACATGACAAAGAAAGGGTAGAAAATAGGTGTTTAAGCAGCCACAACGTTTCGTAAGGAAAAGCAAAGAGAGAGAGAAAGAGACTGCAAGCAAAAATACATGAAATGCCGAAGCGTTGAGAGGATAGAGAAGGTAGGGAAGGGTTTCTAAAAAATGATTCCCAATTACCAGATATCTAGCGAGGATAGCGATGTCATCCCATAACATATGTTGTTCTATCATCGCAGTTGGCGAATGGCACGTCTTGTCTACTACCTGAAATAAACATTATCATTATTAGTACAGCCCTTTCCTTTTTGTTTTAAAGATTTTAAAGTATGTTGAGAATTTTGTCAAATAGAAGTATTAATTGTTAATTAAAATTGCGAGGTTAAGGTAACAGACATCTGGTTATAAGTTGGTTATCTATAAATAAATAAAAGTGTACGAGGGAATTTATTAATAAATAAAAAAATCCAGGCGAATAAAAATGGGTTGCAGAGCATTCCCCGCGTTGGTCTGGTTTTTTTTGCACAATAGACCATCTGCCTTTCCGCCAGGCAACTTGTAAAAGGGCTTCGAGCATAGGCTTACTGTCACTAGCACCGTAACATCTGCCTAGGTAGTCGAGTTTCGCAGCGACTCGCCCAGATTGGTACCACCGCCTTACCTATTCCTGCCGCCATAACGTCAATGCCTGCTGTTGAGGTGTTCCGGTTGGAGGGTAAAGTAGCCGGTAAACTGACTTTTGCTCGAGGCTTACATCCCGGCCTCAGGTTGGCAACGCACCATTACCACCTTTGGTGTCTCTAGGCGACGTGAATTTCTTACCATCAGGAAATCCGCCTGCTTGTTTGCCTTCCAATATTATAAAAAAAAACCTATTCCTGCCGCTATAACGTGCCCATGACCTGTTTCGGTTCGGAGGATAAGGTAGCCGGTACACTTACTTTTGCTCGACGCCTAATATCTCGGCCTCAGGTTGGCAACGCATCATTACCAACTTGGTATCTCTAGGTGGCATGAATTTTTTACCGTCAGGAAATCCGTTTGCTTTCCCATATCATTCAAAAAAAGAACAAATTGTTGACATTTTTTGAATGTTTGTCTGTGTGTTTCCAGATAGTTGCTAGTCGCCGAGTCTACTGAACCGGTAAGTACCTACCAGTGATTGGCAGTTAATTTATGTACCAAGGAAGAGTGTAGGCTACTTTTTATTCAAATAACTTAAGAGGCTCCTGATGGGGAGAAGGATAAAATATAAATTGTAATCTTGGTTATCATCCTTTGTTAAGCAGCCCAATTTTATAAATTCATTTTTTGTTTAATAGGATATTATCCCGGAAAATTTTCCAAGGCATACATTTTGTTGTTTACAAAAAACATTTTCAATAGCCCTCAATATAACTACTAGTAATGTAGCAAAAAACCATCTCGATAACGTAAGGTTTTAGACAAAAATCCAAAAAATGTCAAAATTGAAAGTTACAATGCTTCCAAAGTTTGAAGGTCGACAAAAATCTGTATTATTTGGCAAAATAATGTCGTTTTAACCGAATTTCTCACCGACGTCCTGGAATGTATATCAAAATGAACTAAGTTATAGTATATTTTGCTTTAATAAAGATCCCATTGATAAAATAACAGATTCTGTTTATTGTCTATTATAATATAACGATTAATTAAAAACCTGAGTAATTAAATAAAGAGTTACCCGACACATCCGGCCGATGATTTTCTTGGAGACGAGCTGAACGTTCGCGGACGCCAGCGCAACCGCCGTATCTGCCATAGTCTCGATGGTCGGTGACCCCAGACCTATAATGTAAGAGTAATCTATAATCCAAGTTTCTAAAGTTAGTAGTAGTAGTTAGGTAGTAAACAAAGTCAAGACTACACACACACACAGTGAGGAAAACAAAGAATACACTCCTATAGCTTTTTAAGGCGTACTGAGTCCTAAAAACGGGCTCTTTTAAAACAAATTTTAACCTTAAGCTTACGAGTTAATGAAGAAAAATAAAGTGTGAATCTTGATCATATTTTTATCATAATATCCTTTTCACGACCCGATTGTAATTTTACTTAAATGAATTTGTTGATATTTCGCTGAAATTTGTGAAACAAACTTGAAGATGTTAAGGTCTTTCCAAAATAGGTGTACAAATTTAGAATGCGTTTAGTGAAATAACGTTATTTTCTTTTTCAATTGATTTAACACATATAGAATAATATCAGTAATTAATTCACTTAATAAAACCACTGAATGACTAAATCGCCTTGTTTAGAACGTATGAGTTCTTTTCCTACAAATGTTATCTATTCCTTTTTTTATTTCAAGTCAACTGAATGAGTTTATTTTGTACAAGTCCAAAAGTTAAATGCGTTATTTTTCATGTGGATATCTTTTATTAAATACACTGAATACTGTCCAAAAAATAGACAAATTTTTCGGAAGGACATATAGAAGTAGTTTAATTGGAGTAATGTATGGTATAGTAATGTTTCTTTTTAACATTGGGGATAAAACGTAGCCTATCATTCTTGAGCCTCATGATTCGTCCATAAAAATATGCTTTTTGGTCGCTCAGTTTCACTTTGTGAAACGATGCACACATGAACATAATTTCGCATTCATAATATTACAGTATAAATTATCCACATTAGTGATAAACGTGGGTTTTTCGCGCTAGCAAAAAAATGCAAAAACAATAAAGCAGCCAATACAAAAATGTAACACAGCTAATATATTCGTTTTTAAAACAAAAAAGTAAGTTAATTGTTTATTTAGATAGACATTCAAAAATTGTCCCGTATTTTGGATAAGCAAGTTTAGTTGAAGTAAGTGTTTCCAGACCTACTGTAATTACAGAAGTTTCACTGTAATTTTTACATTTTTACTGTATACTGTAATGAAAAAATACAGTGTAGGGATCAACTGTAATTTATTTCACAATACAAACTATTCAAATACATAGATAAATGCGTAAAACAGAATGTTCCCAAACTTGTTTACATTACTCGCTGATAGGAAAGTCCCCGTATAATCATAGTATTAACTTAAATCTTTCATTCGGTCATTTAATTTACAATCAGATTTTTCTCCGGTTGTGAACTTGTGAATTATTGTGACTGAACATAATTTTTGTTTGGAATTGTATCACAATCATTTATATCATAATACATATTGGACCATGAGCTCAAGTTGTGACGAAAGCGATGTTAATGCAACAGGGCCGTCTACTGCAAAAAAAATATAGACAGCAGTTTCGCGATGAACGGCTCCGTACAGAAAATTACAGCCTGACATCAAGAATAGGCTGACTTAGGTATTATAAAAAGACACAGTCAAGATGTGAAACACAAACTCCGTGTTCGTGGACCATCACAAGTACGTACTGTCAATGAGTTTTTTACAAAGCAATGTGTAAATAATCACGATGAGCAGCGAAAAATTGCAGAACTCAAATTGTCCGCATTTATGGCGGAACATAAAATATCGCATGTAGTAATGGATCATCTCGTCGACTTGCTCCAGTTTTACAGATGAAAATATTGCTAATAAAATCAACCTCAAGCACACTAAATTACAAGCAATAATAAATAATGCCATCGGCGCTTCGGAAAAGGAATGTTTGATTGAAGATTTAAAACGGGAAAATTTTCAATAATGGTAGATGAAAGTACCGATGTTGCCACTGTCAAAACAATGTGCGTAGTAGCAAAATATTATGACATCAATTTGGGGCGTGTAGTCAGCCGGTTCTGGGACCTCATACAAATATTTAATAAAAAAGGCTCTGATACCTCAAGCAACTGCTCAGCTACGGCTGAAAGGTAATGAAAAAATACAGTGTTAGCGCTATTATAAAATCATATCAAGATAACTAACTCTATTCCTTTTGAGAATATAATAGGGTTCGGATCGGACGGCTGCAACACAATGATAGGGTGTCATAATTCGATATCTTCACGATTTAGAAATTGATGTCCTGGCATCATAGTACTAAAATGTACCTGCCATTATTTGCACTTATATGCGGGCGATGGCTGTAAAGATCTACCTTATGATGCGGAAAAATTGACTCCTCTTATATACAACTATTTTAGGAATAGTAATAAACGTCTGGCCGAGCTAAAAGAATTTCAGGCCTTTACGGACACCGACGTTCACAAAATTCTACGTCCAGCTTAAACGCGGTGGCTTTCACTGTCCAATCTTGTAGACCAAAATATGAAAACTGGGATGCCCTGCGTTTATATTTTGATGGAAAAGTGACTAGAAGATCAGGAATGAAGAGAGATTAACAATATTCTAAATGACTCAAATATAAAAGCATATTTTTATTTTTAATGCTGGATGTTGCCGAAATTTATTCGAATGAACACGTTTTTCCAAATCGAAAATCTCGTAATAATTGAATATCACGGTAAAATGATTGAGCTGTACAAAGAATTGTTATCTTTGTTTATAACTCCAACCTATTTAAAAAATATTTCACTGAATCAAATTGACCCTACGCATGTTAAAAATTACATCGATCCGAAAGAAATATACCTTGAATTGGGAGTTGCCAATCAAATTGATCGTACCGACCTTAAAATGCACACCAAAGATGTTGCAGAGTTAAAAAACAGATGTCTTAATTTTACGGTCAAAGCGTGCATAGGTATTCGAAAGAGATACAGTTTAAATGATCCAGTATCGAGTTCAATCGCCAGGTTAGATTCGGAGTCATGTCTTTCAGAGAAAAGAGAACCTTCTTTGTCTTTCTTATTCCCAGTTCTTCCAAGGCTAAAACCACAAACAATAAGTGAGCAACAGGAGCTAGATGACGAATGGTGAAAATTTATACACGAATCTTAATACAAATCAACCAGCAGACAAGTTTTGGCATGGGGTAAGATTCAAAAAATGTTTTATTGCTCATAAATTCATCAGGTTAACTTTCTTATTTCTTTTTTCAGGTGGCCCAATTGAAAGACGAAAACAATGATAATAAATTCCATATTTTACTTCGGTTCATGCTACAATTACTTACTTTGCCTCACTGAAACGCTGAATGTAAACGAAAATTCAGTGAAATAAATAACATTAAAACAAAGCAACGAAACTGTCTAATCACCAATACCATTAAGGGAAACATAACAACAGCTAGCTCAACAGGCCATTCGGCGAAATTCAGACAATTGCGTGGATTTTAAGCCTACCAACGAAATGCTGTCGATGATGATTTCAAAAAATTATAAAAACCATGAAGATATTATTTTAGACTAAATATCAATAAAAAAATTTAAAATTAAGCATGTTTCTATTTTAAAAACTTAACCCAATGACTTAGGGGAAGCACTTCCAAGAAATCTCTCAAAACTATTTTGACAAAATAGTAAACCATCCGAACCCTCTGATGGCAGCAGCTATCGATTACGTCCCCGAGACGGACCCACCTCCGCTTCGCCGGAGGCCTCGTCACGTGATTTTAGATCCAGACGACCCCATTACCGAGGCAAACGCCTCGTACAACACTACACACACACATACAAACTTGCGACACCGCCGCCGACGGGGCGGCGAAGACCCTTGTTCCGCCCTGGGCGTAACACAGCCACGATCTCCTCTACCGAATCTAACCAAGATCCCACCCTAAGCCGAGGTACGGTCGCACAGGAGACACCCTTAGGGAGGGGGGTCAAAGGCCCCACCCAAAATTCAATCTCTGGCTGAGCACTCTGCTCGCCACGTAGCCCAGTGACGTTGTAAAATTCTTTAGACGTACACAACAGTAGTCATTTCGAAAAAAAAAAAACTTAGGGGAGTTGACACACCCCAGAATATTTTTTTTTCAATATTTTCTACTGTAAAAATACTATATTTCAATTAAAAATCTACTGTAAATTTTCGTAAAATACTGTAATGTTTTTGCTTTCTTAATCTGGAAGCACTGGTTGTAGTATTATATTTGATTTTACATGCCTCTTCAACAGATGGCGCTGTACTGAAATAGATCGCGCAAGTAAGTGGAAGACTCAATATTCTATAGCGTTTTATCGCTTCAACTCTATTAACATCTATGGTGTCTAAAATAGGCGACGTGTATTTCTTACCATTATTTTTGTCTGTATGTCTGCAACAATTTGCAATTCATACGCATAATCAAAGTAAAAACTAAAAACCTAAATAAACCATTTAGCGTTAAGAAAGTTACTAGATTGAAACAAATTAAATATTAATAAAGTGTATCGTTTCATAACAAAGATTAAGTCGTCGGCCGTTTTTTTTGAATGACTAATCTTAATTTTGTTGCTAATCTCGCGACATTTTGCAACTTCACCGAGCTTTTCGTCGAACTTACTTCAATAGAAAATAAAATTGAATGCGACTATTTAAGTGTTTAACATAGGTGGGTCGTAGGACTCGTAGGTTTTCCGTCAAGGGATATATATAAACAGATATAAATACGTTTTAGCAAGAGTTTTCCACCAACGAAACGTTAATTCTATTTCATCAACTGGTTAGTTTCGTTTAACGTGGTCCGAAAATCAACTTGGTAGTTACTTGGTTTTATCAATAATTTAATTCGACGATTGACGTTCCGACGATTAATTAACCAACTTTTAAAAAGGAGTTTCTTAATTGGGCCATATCATTAGAGTAATAATTTATTGATGTCATACTAATCAAAATGGAAAAGACAAGGTAATATTGGTACATAATTTTACCTACCATCTAGATGATCTACCATTCACACTTTTTCAAGCTCAGGACTGACTGAATAATTTTCTATAAAACTTATAATTTATAGCGAATTATTAAGGCGTATTTATAATATCATCTGATTTTATATACATAAGTAAATCTGCTATTATTTAAATTTTTTTGTGTTTTAATTTTTTTAAAGGAGCGAGAGAGGCGCATGGCCACGCTCCGTTCCGTTACATTCCGGAGTTCCAGAATGTTTTTATGTTTAAAATAAATATTTGTTAAAATTCAAAGAGTTCTAAGAGAAAATCTAATTATTTATAGCGGTTTTAGTTATATTTTGGAAAGGACAACAGTTAGAATCGTTTTTGTGTTTCAGTAGTCTCGGGTTTGATTCCCGGTTCAAGCAACTTAAAATGCTTTTTTTCATTCCATTGTGGTACGTAGGTCCATGTTAATTTATAAACACGGAAGTGTTTTTTTGCCAGTGTTTCACATCACAACGCAGCGAAGTTATGTTATTTTCTATGTAGCAAGGTAGTTAAGAGAATGTATCACTACCATCATTATAAAGACTACTTTTTATCCTGATATTTGATAGTGGGCACCCATGGGAGAGCTTGCTTAATACGCGGGCGAAGTCGCGGGCAACATCTAGTTCTTATACAATTAGCACATGTCAGTTGATTTATAATTTTAAAACATATTGTTAGCTTATACATAAACATAAATCTATATTTCCCAAAGTCATCGCAATATAACTGAACGGACAGGCCAATTTCGCTGGCTCCTTTTTTATTGTGTTAATGATTGTCATGAGAAGAGTGTTATAAGAAAAATATAATATTCATAGTTCAAGGTCTCAGCACACATATCAACTCGGAAAGGGATCGTCACCGTATCGCCTTTCGCCTCGCCGCCGCGCCGTCAAACTAACGCATGCACGTAACCAAACAGTATCGGCAGCTCCTGTACATCAACTCGGCTACGACTTTCTCGGTTCCGAGGCGCTGCGATTACGATACGATTCCGATTAGTGTGCGTTGCAGTATGGAGTTTCATATAAACAACGAAGAATTTTTCAAGACGGTACTGTGACGATCCCTCCGAGTTGATATGCGTGCTGAGACTTTTAGACGGCACAATGTCATTTAGATTGTGATATTAATTGAATATTTATTCCTGTCATTCTCCGAACCGGAACGTGACATAGTCATCATGGCGGCAGGAATAGACAAGGAGATCTTGAGGTCTAGTTGGTTTATGACTCATTCAACTTATGTTTGCCTCTTACGAGCTAATAGACAGAGAGGTAGATTGCCTGTTCTACTCTGAAAACAGAGAATGATTTTATTTATCTTACCATAAGTAACACTCCGCTGTATAAAACTGTCCAGTACCATGTCAATCAGCTCGGGCACGTTGCCAATGGAGCCCCAGATCTTGGCCTGGATGGAGGGGAACATCTCGTGCTCCTCGATGGTTAGGGTGATCAGCTTCTCTAAAATCTGAGCCACTTGCTTTTGACGGCGAGATTCATCAGATGGCTTGCAAAACCTATAACCGATTAAAGCCGCTGTATAAAATGCAATACCGCGAATGAAATTAAGTTCTAGATATATAAAAGATATGCCAGTAATAAAAAAATATTTGATACAATTTTTTTAATGATCTTTATATTGGAAGTCAAATAAGTCAAAGGATTTCCTGACTGTAAGAAATTCACGCCACCTAGAGACTCCAAAAGGCACGTTGCCAACCTGAGGCCGGAATGTTAGGCCTCAAGCAAAAGTAACTACACCGGCTATCTTATCTTCCGAACCGGAACACGTCAAAGGCAAGCACTGACGTTATGGCGGTAGGTGTTGGGGTAGGTAAGTACCAATCCGGATGAAATTCAAAATTATTAATATGTTTTCGAACCGCAAAGTTCGTTTGATTTGTTCTGACGGGCGTAAAAACTGGTAACATCGCGATATAGATTTTCTCGAAGTTGCTTAATTTTAAATATGCACAACATAGTAGGTATAATTGGTCCATTGCTGCCATAGACAATTGGCTGAAACTAAAATAAATCCGCATAAATAAATGTTCATACCTCGCCAGGTTGGCCAGCCATGGTGTCATGTACTCTAGACATAAATGCTTCAACTCTATGGTCGACCCACTGAAGCCCTGAAAAATTTAATTTTAAAAAATATGTTAAAAACTAAAACCATCACATTAAAACTTGTAAATGTATTTTGTATTTTTGTCATTATGTATTTCTATGTACTAGTGGTCGCACATTGGCCGAAATTAGACCATAATAAATTTTAATTATAAGTTATTAAATATATTTTTTAAAATGTAATGTTCGAACATTGTTAAGTTTCTATTGTTAGTTATCTTTTTGATAAGAACGGCATCTTCATTTATCAAGACCAACTATTTTGTTTTCAAGTATTGTGTTGTATGAATATAGGTTTGTACGCCAGTTGTGACAATTTATTGTTATGAATATTTTTATTTGTGTGTGTAAGTGTATTGTAGTATTACACATAATGTTTTATTTATTGATTTAATTCACTTTATAAACAATATTATTAACAAACATTAGCATTCTGCAAATTTCCTACACATGAGCTATCAGTGTGCCAAATTTCATACATCTCCGTTCGCGTATTTTTTGTAAAAAGGGGTCCAAAGTTTTGCTTCACTTATGAATATTATGATTAATATCACTGAAACGCATCGTCACATACTTTTTGTTAGAGGTCAGCGAACAAGATGATGCTTTCCTGATGGTAAGAGATGGTAAGAGTTCTCCTGTGATGTCAGGCTTGTTGTGCAAACATACTGTGCAAAAGTCACTATGACAGCGAGAAGGTAAGGTGATGGATCCCTATCCGTGCAAATTGCTACACAGCTATCTGCCACCAGTGGTCTCGTTGGTTTTATCTATTTAACCTGTGCTTGTTTATCAGCTGCATGGCAGAGAGGCAAGTGGTCTATCCTACACAAAAGACCCGGACCAGCACAGGGAATAACACTACACATTTATTAAGGTTATATCAATTCGGGTAGTTGGTTCAGAGATATTTAATTATTTATAATAATTATTATGTTACACAAGTCCCATACCTGTATACACTCCTCCAAAAACTCCAGCGTAAGATGAGGCTCGTTCTGAGCTAGCTTCTCGCTGACCGACTTTATGAATATGGTGTTGTTGGACGGAATGCATAATCCTAAAATGACATGTTACATTCATTTACTCAAGTGATACCAAAACGTGAACTTGTGTACAAAAATATCCAGAAATATTACCATCTATAAAAAATACATAAATAAATAGTAGCAAAGTTTGATGTGTTACAATTTCATGGATTCAAAATAACTAGTGGTCGCCCATTGGTTGAAATTCGACTCTTTAGTAAGGATCTACTTTTTAATCATCTTTTTGATAAGAACGCCATCTTCTTTTGTCAAGACAAACTATGTACTTTGTTTTAAAAGAAATGAACATAGTTTGTGCGCCATCCTCGATCTTTTGTCGTTAACTTCAATACGTTTATTTGTGTGTGTCAAATACATGGTGTTATGTGTAATGCTTTATTTTTTATTTAATTCACATTATAAGCATTATTATTGAAAAATATTAGGGTTCTGCACTTCTCCTACACATAAACGATAAGTGTGTTAAATTTCATGCTCTTCAGACCACGCAATTTTCGTAAAAAGGGGTCCAAAGTTTTTGCTTCACATACATATATTAATATTATGATTTACGTGTTGCCGATTACTTAAGATATAATGTTTTTAGTCATTAAACAGCAAACAAACACTAGACTCTTCCGATGGTAAGAGACGACCATGGCGTACAAATCCCGCAGAGGATATAAAAGTGTCGCTGTCCAGGCTCATTATTTTTTTATGATAATGGAAGGCTAACAAGCAAACGGATTTGCTGATGGTAAGAAATTTACGCCGCCTAGAGACACCAAAGGTGTAAATGGTGCGTTGCCAACCTGAGGCCGGGATGTTAGGTCACAAACAAAAGTAAGTTTACCGATTACCTTACCCTCCGAACCGGAACACATCAACGGCAAGCACAGACGTTATGGCGGCAGGAATAAGTAAGGCGGTGGTATAATTACGGGCGAGTCGCTGCGAAATTCTACCACCTAATAGGATGTCACGGTGTTAATGACTGTAAGCCTATGCTCGCCTTTTACGAGCTACCTGGCAGGAAGGCAGATGGTCTATTCTGCAAAGGAGCCCAGACCAACACGGGGAAACTAAAAACGGGGGTACATTATTTGACATACTTTTGGCACTAAAAGCAAGTGCTGAATAATGTCCCTGGTACGCCTTTAGAACATATCATGAGTGTTGCTAATACATCTTAAGGGTGTTTCTTCAGCGTTCCTAGAACGGTATCGGAATATATATTTCACTCACCAGAAGTTTTCAACAGCTGGCCTTCGATCTTGAGATGGAAGGTGGCCGTTAACGCACACAGTTGGTTGTAGGCAGCAGTTCGGAGCTTTGGGTCACTTGAGCCTAGATTAAGCAGAGCCATGTTCAATAGCGTCCCCGGCACGTCTTTAGGACGTATCTTTTGGTGGACCGTCATATCCTGAAAAAATGGAAAAGTACCATTTTTATGTGCATGAAATCTAGTGTAAGATTTTTGTCTATCTCTATCACGTTAGGTATAACAGAAAGAGACAAGCGTATAATGTCAAACAAAAAGCCCTTTATTTTATACGTATCTAAAG
Source organism: Calephelis nemesis (assembly GCA_002245505.1). Taxonomy (NCBI): domain Eukaryota; kingdom Metazoa; phylum Arthropoda; class Insecta; order Lepidoptera; family Riodinidae; genus Calephelis; species Calephelis nemesis. The sequence continues at coordinate 6,772 of NJDD01006700.1, read as the reverse complement.
AAACCACGCACGCACGCTTGCAGACACATATACGCGCGTGCACGTACACACACAGATTTTTTTCCTTTACAGTGTATATAGCTTCATCATAAAATAATAACATAACCATAATACTCGTTTGATAGCAATTTGGTGTAGTAATGGTATTAACTAGAACCGTATGAAAGATAAAAGTAAAGCGCCTTCACGTCCGTAAAAAGGCACGCAGAGGCACAAACAAAGCACCGAAGACATTAAGTCTTACAATATGATAGATGGTAACCCTATCACCAACCGGGGACATAGTCATAGTTTTATACTATTTTGGTTTTTGTTTTTCGCCTTACTGTTATTATTAATATTTTAATCTTATGTTTTAGTTTTTGTATGTTTAATCTATTTACCTACTGAACCTATGTTTATATAATGTCCTCAGACAAAAAGGTTGTCTGGTTGAGATCGCTTTGTTTGGCGACAAGATCGCCATTTGTGTACTATAAACTATAATAATATGCTCTTGTTAATACTTAATTGTACCATTTTGTAGTAAGTTTAATTGTAAAATAAAGAGTTAATTCATTCATTCGATTCCGGGCAACGGCTTTTTTTAAAAAAAGTTGTATAGAATAAGGAAAAAATACAAGCTTGCTGAGTTTCTTGTCGGATCTTCTCAGTGTATGGCCGCGTTCCGATCCGGTGATAGATTTAGTATTACATAGACTCGTCTCAAGTGCCTCTTGTAAGGTGAATGTGAACAAAAATATTTCTATTCTATTCTACTAGAAAAGTTGAAACGCGCTTCTTCTTATTCTTGCCCAACCCCAGTAAAGTCAAATCAAACGCTAGGTCACAGAAGCGATATAAAAACATAAAATAAAAAAGTAGAAAGTAAGGTTACATTAGGCTGGCTGAGCTCCCAGCGGTTGCGGATGTGTATGATGGACTGCACGATGTTGTCGCAGTCGTTGTGTATGAAGCTGAGCGGGGTCGGGTCTCCCACGATGGACAGCGAGAACTGGTTGTCGTCTACCAGGCACACCTGGAACCACATGCTTCAAAATTTTGACACTACTACTGCTTCCGAGCTACCTCCTAGAAGACGACTAGTAAAATTAAAACAAGGATTTGATATACATGTTTTATATAATTCTTTTTAGTTGTTGGAAAATTGGACTCATCTCTATGTGCAAGTATACATTAAAAGATATAATTTAAAATAAAGGACGATGCAAAAGAGACATTTAAAAAATATAATGTTGAAGTTTCATCAATTTTAACAAGTTCACCAAGTGTCGACGACACAGTGTAGAGTTTTTATACATCATTAATTAATAAGGTGATCGCTTATTGGTTACGACGGTATAGTTACGACGTATACGTATAGTATACGACGACTCATAGGATTGGTATTGGCTTACCTTGGTTATTTTTGTCCTCATGATATCATTAATCATTGTTAACCAATGTTAAGATTACGTATACAAAGTAGTGAAATTAATTTAATAAATTGCGATTCCGTTCTGGTAGTGGTTTTGTATTCAAGTCGACCGTGCATAAAAACCGCTTGTGTGGTCTACGAAAATCAGGACATGTCCAAAAAACCATACATATCTTCTATATATAATTCATCCATTTGAATGATTTTCTATCGTATAAAACAATTCATACACAAAAACATGACTTGAACAATACCTCCTCGATTTCTGATGCGTAATACACGTCGTTTAGAAGCACAGGAATTCCCAAAACTTTGGTCTTCTCCACTGAGGTTATTTGTATCGCTGTAGGTCCAACCTAAGAAAAATATAAAATAATAAAATTAACTTAACGATTTTCATACTACCGTTAAATTGGTATCGTTAAGCATAGTTTGCAGTTTTGTTGCACATATCCATACTTAAATAAGTTTGTCTGTCTATTCGTCAGTTACACTTTCACAAGACTTATGTACAATTAGTAGGTTACACTCCTAGCAAAGACCTGATGTCAATATTTCGTACTCACTCTGACATCACAAGACTCTCAAAAACAGAGGTCAGTACATTAGAGTAAGACAGCAGTATTTGGAAATAAAGTATAACCTCCAACAGAAATATAGCTTCATGGCTATTTATTAATAATAATTAATAAAAAACTACAGACTAAACAGTTTAGATAGACGGTGAGCGATTACGAGATGTACAGCTATATCCCGCCATTATTTGATTTTTTTTGTTTGTAATTGTGGCAGACTGTGAGCGTTGGCTTCAGTCTGACAGAGCTTATTCACGGGCAACAGCCGATACTTGTCCCCACCTCCGAGCGCGTCGGATACCTTGGCCGCTGTAAAGCGATAATAGTCAAACTATACTACATTTATTCGTGTATTTCTTTTAGGAACTTGGAATATTGCGAGCATAATTGTATGCTACGTCAATATTAACGTATCATACCTTGATAGCAACTTTAGTGTCCTTGTGGGATAGTTTGAGCGCATTGTTGAATACTTTCAGATCTTCCTCCAAAGCGAGTGTGGCTCCGGGCAGTTTAAGTTGTTCGGGATCTACGTAATCGCTCATCTTACTGTGGTTGTCTATGAAGACTAGTTTTCGGCTGCCCTGTGAAGAACAAAAAAAAAACATTATTCATTTAGTAACACTAGTGGTCGCCCATTGATTGAAATTCGACCATAATAAATTTTAATATCTTGTTGATAAGAACGACATATTTATTTCTCTAGACCAACTACTTTGTTTCCAAACTTTTTAGTGCGCCATCTGTGATATTTTATCGTTATCATCAAAATTTGTTTGTTATGGGCGTGAGGATACTTTTTTTTATTTGTTTGTGTGTATGTCAAATGCATGGTAGTGTGGCTAATGTTTTATTTATTGATTTAATGTACTTTATAAGCATTATTATTGACAAATGTTAGCGTTCTGCACTTCCCCTACACATAAACTAGTGTGCCAAATGTTACGATCCTGCGTCGCGCAATTTTTGTAAAGAGGGGTTATAAGTTTTTGGCATCACGTATTAATATATAGATACATATACTATTAGGTTATTAAATCAGATTGAGCTTTAACAGGTTTCGGCTAGTCGTGGGCTAGTTTTTCCTCTGCCTACCTCTTCGGGGATATGGGCGTGAAGATACTTTTTTTATTATTTTTTCTTTTTATTATGATACTGGAAGACAAAAAATTAGACGGATTTCCTGATGGCAAAAAAACCACGCTGCCAGAGACATCAAAAGTGGTAATGGTGCTTTGCCAACTTGAGGCAAGGAGTTAGGCCTCAAGCAAAAGTAGGCTATACCGGCTACCTTATCCTCCCAACCGGAAGACGTCATGGCAAGCACTGACGTTATGGTAGGAATAGATAAAGCGGTAGTACCAATCTAGACGAGTCGCTGCGAAACTCTACCACCTACACTCTGATTAGATTTTCTATATAGATACATAAAAGCACTATCTGTTATTATTTTCATCACCCATGACAGTCCATCTTGGATTGATTTCTGAAACCCATGTTGGACTGGTTTTTTAACTACACGCATATTAAATTTCATCAATATCGGTCCAGCAGTATAACAGCAGCAGACCTTGTATTTATAACTACTTTTTTGATCGCCTCGTTGGTAGAGTGGCTAGCGTACACACCTAACTAT
>NJDD01006699.1:177532-195900 GCA_002245505.1 Calephelis nemesis | reverse complement strand
ATAATGAAAGATTTTTTCAGAAATTATTGAACCTTACATGATATAATTGAATCGAAAAAAACTGACATGGTAAAACAAAGTGGTAAGCATAAAGTGTGACTTAAAATTAATTGCACATAGCAACTATTTTATAGGGGAGATGGCTTAGTTTCTGAAAAGGATTTGATATAATAGACATTATTATTATTACGCAGGTACTTAATGTGAGACCTAAAGCAACAAGAAAAATAGTTATTTCATCGTCATTTTACTAATTAAAACACGGGCAAACTTAAAGAAATTGCACAGACCTGTCTGTATTTCGTATCAATTGTGATAATATCTGTTAAATTTAAGTAAATATAAAGTTGTATTTTTCTGTGAGACAAAATCGTCATACAAATTTATCATCAGAAAGACTTCCAAACAAATTACATAGGTATTTACGTCACTTGCCGCACACTAATTGGTCTATTGATAAAATCTACATTTTCTTCATCATCGCCAGAAAAAATATTCGAACAATCCATGATTTAACATGCACGTTTTTAATCGTAATACAAAATATCAAGATAGCTGACAAGCGACAACTGACAAAAGCAATGAACAAAAACCCTCACTAAACAAAATCAGCACCGCTAAACACGATCGAGGGAGTGTTTAACTTTGACAGATAGTTAAATACGTTTACCACGATATTTAACTTGGTGCAAGACAAAAATGACAAGTTTGGCCCTAAACGTATTTAACGGGATCTTAAACATATTTAAATATTGTGGTGCAAGTGGCCCTAAATGTCTGTTAAAAAGTCATGTAAAAGCTAATCCGACAGCACTTAACGTGTTTTGTCTTTTTCTACTACTATCGTTGAAAGATGATAGCGATATAATAAAAAGTCGGCGGGAGTCAGTAGAATTTTTTATTTACGGGATGATCACGAGTCTTGTATTTTTTTAATTTTAATTAATTAATAATAATTTAAATAAATTCTAATTTTTTAAATACTTCATAGATCAAAAAAATTAGCAATGCCGAACCGTCTGTGGCTGATGCTTTAAATGTAACCCTGTATAATAAAAAGTGATTAGAATGAACAAACAAACAAGTTACACATTTGTATATGTAGATTTGTTTTATGGCCATACTAAGTATTTTCCAATTAATACTTCCATCTCTATGCTAATGTAATTAATTAACGATTACAGCAGTTACGTTATCGCTATCTGAAATCCCATTACAATTATAACTATTTTATAGTTTCCATTAAACTTTCATTTGTAGCGTTGTTGCAAAACTAATAAACGTAACTTGTTTTTAATCTACGTTTAAGCGTAGATACAACGGGGAAGGGATTCTCAAACTTATAACAACAAGCTGTTATCCGCTCGTTAAAATGAAATTTTGTAGGTGGTGGAGTTTTCCTGCTCCAGGCCCGGATTAGTAGTACGTTATATTTATCCAGGATCGGATTAATGATTTATCTTTATATAGCCTTTATATAGAACGTCCCAGCTTCGCACAGGGAGATTCTATATTGTGATTATACATTTTTATTTTTTATGACATTGGAAGGCAAACAAGTAGACGGATTTCCTGATGGTAAGAAATTCACACCGCCTAGAGACACCAACGGTGGTAACGGTGCGTTGCCAACTTGAGGCCGGGAAGTTAGACCTCGAGTTACAAAAGTAAGTGTTCCGGCTGCTTTATCCTCCGAACTGAATCACGTCAACAGCAAGCAACTTTGTGACAGTAGGAATAGGTAAGCTAACCCGTGCCAATTGCTTCGAAACTATACCAACAAGTCGGATGGCACGCTGTTAGTGAAGGTAAGCCTATGCTCGCCTTTTACGAGCTGCCAGACAGGAAGGCAAGTGGTCTATTCTGCAAAGGAGCCCGGACCAATACGAGGAAATTTCAATATTTATTTAAGTATTTCTATAGATAATAACATAAGCACATAGTTTGCTTGCTTTCAGGTTAGAGTAGTTTAATTTGTCCAAAGATATCATTTATTTATAATGTATCTTCACGCCCATATCCCCGAAAAGGTAGGCAGAGGCACAACCAGGTCACCCACGACTAGCCGAAGACACTAAGTCCCACAATGTGATAGGTTGCAAGCCTATCGCCAACCGGACACATTTCCAATCTCGACTAACATATTTTTTTTAATTAGAAAATTGGAAAAATCCATTTTTTTTGTTGGCCGACCCGGGATTTGAACCCGGGACCTCATGCAGTCAAGTCCAACACCCGGACCGCTAGACCACAGAGGCGATTATTTATAACCATTATTTATAACCATAATAAAACCCGTCTGCTAAATAAAATAGCCTTTAAGTCCAACGAAAATGTCTCCCAATATGTTTTACAAAACTACATAATATACCAATAACAATAGAAATTACAATTGCAATATGACTGTGGCTTGCGGTTGAATGTCTCTTAAACCAATATGGAATAAATCGACGGAGCAAGACAGTTTACTGCCTCATAGCTTATCTCTAGCTCCATAGCCCGCTCCGTGGTTAGAATAATAGATAGATAAGTAAGTACATATCTCTTAACATTTTAAAGAAGAAAAATTAATTTATTTTCTCTCTCATAAAGTCAAGATAATTTAAACGCAGCAAAACTAAAAACCCAACTCCAATTTTATCAACACATCGCGATTGGATCAATGTTTTATTTAAAGGTAGCTTACGATTCCGAGATAGTCCCATTTAAATTTGATCAAGACCTCCACAAGTGGGTTTTGAACTGTACTATATAAATTGAGTCGAACGACGAAAAATATGCATTAATATACTCAAAAACTCACTTGTCTGAGTCGTACTACCTACCCACGAAATATGGTGGTCCCTTTGAATCATGAACTATGTACCTTTCGAAACCCGAATCATCAAAATCCATTCATAATTGGCGAAATAATTCTTTTTGAAATCGGTCAAAGATAGAAAAATGTACTTATAAAAGTCAAAGGATCCACATCTTTGTGAAACTTGGAAAAATAGTTAAAGATAGTAAACAAAGCGTATTTACCTTTGAAATAAAACTGTATAAAGAAGGCGCCCTGTGGAACTGGCCCATTTTATTCACAGAGGATATTTACACCGAACATTCATTATGGCACCCATCTTGACCTGGAAAAAAAGGGTACAGTAAAAGACAGCACTAGTGTGGTTTGTTGGAAAGCAGGTCTATTGTTTGAAACACTTTATAAAATTAAAAGAAAACCTTAGCTGTTTTTGCATGATGAAATATATTAGTACTCGCATCTTTAGGGTTAAATTAAGCCCAGTTGTGACTAAAAGGAATTATATTTATTATCAACACCTACTTTGATCATAATTAAAAAAGATTTTTTATTTTTGCAAGTCACAAGAAAATTTCGAAGTCAAAATTAAGGAATCTATATACCTGTGTTACGGATATACACAGAAATAATTAAATAGATACCAAAAAAATTTAGTAAATACTAAGGTCCAAAAAATATTATATCTACGTTTATCAAAAAATTCTAGTTTCAAACTTGAGCCTAGTTTAATCTAATGTATTAAATTGGTACCTTTCTTGCAGGTATAAGATAAATTAACTTAATCATACATTTAATGAGAGCAAAACAAAGAAAAGTGAATAAAGAAACACCGAAATTATTCAAAAAGGTGTAAAAAAAAAGTAAAGAAATAAAAAAAGTTGATAAAAAGGGGCACGAGTTACACGAGTATCCTACAAAAAAAGTTTAAAGCATGAAAATGCTAGAGGAAAGCAAGTAAGAGCCAGGCCAAGGGCTCTAAACATGTTAGAAGAAAAAAAAAGAATAACTATTATATTATACACAATATTATACGCCTCAGTATAGTAGTAACATGTGATTGACATAACAAAGATAAGTCGATTAAAGTTAGTGAACGACAATAGTTCATAGAAATACTTCAATACCAAAATAAATTTAAAAACACACTCAAAACCAGAAATACAGATATCTAGATGTTTATTACACAAATGCCTGCTCCCGACGGGAATAGAATCCGAGCCTTACGATTAGTATTAGGCTGTATGCAACTCGACCAGCGAGGCGGCAAAACAAGTAAGACATATATAATATAATGTATAGTTTGTAAGTAATTAGTCATATTACTACTACTAAAATTTATTTAGACTTTTATAAATTAACTTGGCACTCCAACAGATTCAAATAATTTTATCTAATAGTCGTCAAAGGCACGCCATGGTCTCAATACTTGACTTGGCTATAATTTCACATTTATGTTTTTGATGCGATAGAACTCATTTAGTGCAGACATTAGGGTAAAAATGAAAACTCCGTAGAAGTGGGCCATTATAATAACTGAGGATATTCACACCATACACTCATTACGGGCCCATCTTGACCTGGAAAAGGTTTCTGGAGATGACAAGCTCTAGTGTGGAGTGTTTTGGATAATAGGTCTATTGTTTGCAAACAGACTTGTTATTAGAAAGACGATCCGACTGTTGTAAACATGCCTTCCAACAAAGTAACCCGACGGGAAAAACTTTCTTTCCATTATCCGATTATTATTAAAAAAGTATCTTCAAGCCCATATCCCCGAGAAGCACAACCAGAACACCTACGAATAGCCGAATACACTTAATCCCATAATGTGATAGGTGGCAAGCCTATCGCCAACCGGGCACATACCCAATCCCGAACAACGTTTTTTTTATTAGAAAATTGGTAAAACTACATTTTCTTTTTTTTGCTAGATCCGAGATACCTGGAACCTCAAGTCCAACACTGGGACCTCTAACCTCTATAATAATCGCTTTTGTGGTCTAAGCGATTATTATTAAATATTATTTTTTTCTGCGGTCCAGACGGATGCAAATCAATGCTTACAATTAGCTTTTGCAGCCGTTTAGAACTCCTATTATCGTTTAAATAAAAGATGTTTTAGACGGTTGTAAACACGCCTCCAAACAAAAGTAAACTCGGAGGAAACTTTGTTTCCATCTTCCGATTATTATAAAATTTTGATTAAATCTAAAGTCCAGACGCATGTTAATTGTAAACCAATGTTTACATTCTTTCAACCAGTCTTACAACTTTCTAAAACCCTTTCAGTCTTTCTTAAAAATTGTAACTAGAAATGTTTACTTGATCGCCTTTGTGATCTATGGGTCCGCTGATGGATTAACATCACGAGGTCGTGGGTTTGATTCCCGGGTTGGACAACAAAAATGAGTTTTTTAATCAAACAATATTGGATAAATCCACGGTTAGAGATAGGTTTGCCCACCTATGACATATTATATTAATAATGCATTAAAAATCAGTTGCCAGGTGACCGCTGTTATTTTATTCAATAATTAACAAAAATGTTTTAGCAACAAATCTCTAAAATATCTATCTATAGATAGGTTGTAGGTGCCCTGGTGATAGCTCTGCCTACTCTTTGGCTATTTGCGCGTGAAGATACTTTACATTTTAATTAAAATCTGAAAATAAACATCCTCGTTTTCATTTTCTTTATTTGTTCTTTCAACATCAAAGCGGAAGTTTACTTGAATATAGCATATCTACATATTATTATCAAGGTATATAGAAAGCCCGCGCCGCGCGAATAATAGGTGGCAGAGTGCTGTGAAGCAGCTTGCTCGCCTTGGAACCTCGCCACTATCGTGTTCCTGCTAGAGGATAGGGTGGCCAGAAGATTTGCACACATTTGTGTATTATAACGATAGGCGTTGGCTATCTCTTGTCATCGGGAGAGCCGCCTCTATGTTCACTTTTTATAACATAGAACAAAAAAGTAAGGCTATAGTTTTGCAAGCACTGCGACCGTTCGAAATGGCTTCGCCGCTTTACTTTTTTACACCTCTATAACGACAGTGCTTGCTGGTATTATGTTCCGATTTGTTTGGTCCAGTAGATGGCAAGCTTTTGTCAGCGACTTAAGATCTTAGCCTCAAGTTGGTAACACTATTGATTGCAGGCGATGGGTATGTGTGGCCATAGGAAAATCTGTCGGCGAATATGAATTATAACATTAGATAATGTAACAAATTTGTAAATCTGTTTTTTTTATAGAATAAGAAGATGTTTTAACGATCTCAGAAAGTCTATTTCTGATTGTAGTGTAAGAATTTTGTTTATAACAACAGTGTTTCAGGACATCATGAGGGTCCTTTTGGTGTAGTTTGTGGTGTGAAAAACTTGTGACAAAAGCGTATATCTTGACCCGGAAGAACAGTAAAGACAACACTCGTGTAGAGTTTGAATTATACATAGTACTTAAGTTGAAAAAGACAAAAAGTGTACATGATTTGCAAGTTTTGCACCATAAGTTCTTACAGTATTTTGGCATCATACTGTTATATTCGGTAAATTAAAAGTTATAAATAAAAAAAATTGCCCAATAAATGAAAGAGGTAACAAACAATTAGCCGTAGATACTACTTAGCCTCACATTGTGACATGTGAGAAACCCATTGCCAACCGGGCACTTTTCCAATCCTGAACGTTGTTTTTATAAGAAAACTAGAGGCCTGCCCCGGCTTCGCACGGGTATAAAATATATATATAGACCTTCCTCTTTAATCACTTTATCTATTAAAAAAACAAAATGCATCAAAATCCGTTGCGTAGTTTTAAAGATATAAGCATACAAAGAGAGACATAGGGACAGAGGAAGCGATTTTGATTTTGGAAGAACTATGTAGTGATTAAAGAAACATATTTTGAGTTTTCCTATCCGGGAATTGAACGGGGCCTCATATATTCAACATCAACCAAGGTCTACTAGACCACCGAGGTGATAGAAGTCATAAGCATTAGGGATAATTTGTATGATATTTTGGATACGTAATAATTATGTAAACACAAAAAATGTTTTTGTCAAATAACATACTTTGTTATTTACAGTATAAGTCCTTTAAAAATGACAAACGATATAGTCACTTTTACAGTACATAACATTTTTATTACACTGTATATTTCTGATTTCGCTTTAAGTACTCAACTCCGGATGATGGCAGTGATTTTATTTATTGTTCACATTCGCCACATTTTAATAAAAACCAAAACACGTTACAATTTGGGGGATATGAGTGATATTTGTATTTGCAGACTCTGTAACAGCTCTCGCTTATAAGTAACATTTTCTATAAAGGACATGAAATATTTTATAATACTTATTTTTGTATGTTGTTTGTACAGATTATGATTTAGCCTCAATAGCCTCAAACTAATCCTTTATCAATATAAAGGAGTAGTTTTTATTTTACTTAATCTATTAAGTTATTATCTCAAAGCATTAGTCCAATAATTTTTACTCTGTGTCCCCAAACGTAAGCCTGTAAACTTTATGCACTATTACATTGTTTTGACACTAGATAAAATCCTATATTAAATTAGTTCATATGCTTTATTAATGTAGTATCCTCATCTTGGGTATGATGTCTAGAAGCCAGTTTGACTTGATGTTCCTAGGATAGTGGGGTCTATGTTGGTTAATTTCGGCACGTTTTTTTGTTTCGGAAGAGAGCTTACAATGAAACACTTTTTATTCTTTACACCGCTCTCGCTAAATCGCTACTAAAAATGTTTGTAGGTTTGGAAGTATCTGAGTAACTTCTCCAAATTTTACAAAATTATAAAACAATAATAATGCTCTTAAAAGTAACGATTTTACTCGTCGGCTTACGACGAAATTTCACAGGTTCAAATCCTGTCTGGGGCAAAAAATTGTCTTTAAAAAATTATAGAAAATAAAGAGTTTATTGTTCTTTTGTTTTAGCATTGAGTAAGCTCCGAATAGGTCAACTGGATCTATTTAGGAAAAAAATAACCAAAATAATTCTAATATATAAACCAATGGATGAACCTACTTACATATGTAAGCCATGTATACAAAAATTAAAAAAAAATGACAAACCAATGCCAACTAAGACAGACCTTCAGTTTTCAATATACAAACAGTTCTTATATAATTTTACTAGCGCCCCGCCTCGGTTTCGCACGGGTATAAAATATACATATAAACCTTCCTCTTCAATCACTTTATTAAAAAAAACCACATCAAAATCCTTTGAGTAGTTTTAAAAGATTTAAGCATACAAAGGGACATAGAGACATGTAGTGATAACATAGAGATTGTCTTATTAAAAGGACAAAGAGTGGTACGACTTTAATACATAACACGTTTGTAATATTACATATTTTCATTTCTTTTTATCAGTATGTATCGAGTTGTTGGAAGTGATTCTATTTTTGTACACATTCGCAACTTTATTAAAAAGCTAAGCACATGAGTTTGGGTGGTATGAATGTTATTAGTGTTTGCAAGCTCTATAGCCACCGCAGAGCTCTCACTCTCGAGCAATATTAGGTTTCCTTTACACAAAAGTTTCATCTGAAATAACATTTTCTTTTTATTTTCTTTCACATAAAATGTTGTATGTTAGGTTTGAGACCTTGACTTCAATATTTTTTCCTACTTATATGTATAAAGTACGATATATCTAATACATAATACACATAAACATAATATAATTATTTTTAACATTATTTTTCGAACACGGTAGGTACTGTAACACCGGGACGTGTTATTTAATTATCAAAAGAATATTTATATATATACATCCAAATTTTTTCTAGGCATAAAGTATCTATAAATAAGTCCATTTATGAGAAAAAAATAGGTATCTAGCAGGTAGCTATCTAGCATGTCAGAGCACTCAGCGCGTAGGTACGGTACTTTGTAGACGACTTTGCCATGTCATATCTTAATATTTTAGGATAGTATTGAAGGATACTAAAAGAAAAAACACGTATTTAATTATTTTCGAGGGTGGTGTCAAGAGTCTCCGAAACCGGCATGTTTGTATGAAAAGGGTAATGAATGTGAAATAAAAAATTAAGAGATTAAATAGAATCAGTATTCAATTGATGATTGAGAACATATTGAAAAACATGTACAGGAAAATAAAATAATATATATATATACCGCCTTACCTATTTCTGCCGCCATAATGTCATGACGTGTTCCGGTTTGAAGGGTAAGGTAGCTGGTAAACTTACTTTTGCTCGAGGCCTAACATTCCGGCCTCAGGTTGGCAACGCACCATTACCACCTTTGGTGTCTCTAGGCGGCGTGAATTTCTTAACATCAGGAAATCCGTCTACTTGTTTGCCTTCCTATATCATAAAAAAAAATCTTTTGCTTTCTTAATCTTTTTAAAATTCAAATATACTTTTTAAACAGCCAGTAGCGTTTGCATCGTAATGCAACCTCTACAGTACATACACAATCATTTCTCAAAATACATTTTTTCATAGCATTGAATATAACGTTTGGAATATATATTAATACAGTTATATTCTCCAGCGTCATACGGTTTTGTATACAAAGGTTAATTAATGTGGAAGAAACCAGACAGGTCTGCCAAGTGCCAAGATCGTGAGACTCGATGCACTGTGCCTGCTCCATAAGGTTAGCCAGTAAACTTACTTTTGCTCAAGGGCCTAACATCCCGACCTCAGGTTGGCTACGCACCATTACCACCTTTAGTGTCTCGAGGTGGCGTGAATTTTTTACAATCAGGAAATCGGCCTGTTTGTTTGTTTTGCAATATTATAAAAAAGCTACAAATAGTAGAAGATCCGAACCTACAACGACATACGCCGAGATGATGATGGAATGAAATATGTTTAGTAATAAATTTAGTAATATCAGAAATCATATTAAAAAGGGGTTGACTAAAAATCGCACATGTATGTTTCAATTAATTTTCAATTATTTTTGAAAAAACTAATTTTTGTTATTACAATTCTTTGCAGACAAACCTATTTCAACGTGTTCGCAATAATGCAGTACATATTATGTCGATATGTTTTTTTTTTATAATCCAATCCCGTGAAAATAGCTGGCATCTACAAACCTGTTTAAAAATGTTAATAGCAGGCAACCCAACTTCTGCACATTTTATACGTTACATACTTTAAGCCAGGATAACATTTGCAACATTTAATAAAAACAATTTTTCTTAACAAAATCTGTTGAGGATTTTTAGGCACCCATTTTTACAATATTATTATGTACTAAATTAATGAGAAATAAAATATAAATGTGGTGTGGACAGCAGGTAGGAACGAAGTTCCTTCGGCTAATGTAGAATCGACACAATTCATGAGTATTTAATATTCTTTGGCGGGGTGGAGTGAGGGAGAAAGAGAAAGGTATTATACACTGCTCGCTTGTGTATACGACTGTCGCGCCTGCGCACGTCTCATTTAACGGTTTTATTCCACGGTTTTTTTTACGGTTTTAACTATTACATTCTTCTCAGTTTGGTCGTGCAGCAAAATCCCTATCTCCTTCAAGCCTGCCGTAAGGAACTTCGTTCTAACATGTATCATCCTATTAATAGCTCGTTGAAGTTCATCTTAGGTTCGGATCTTAGACCACAACTAGCAAACCGCAAATACAATTTATTCTAACAAGGAGGGTACTTTACAAGTAATTGTCACAGGTGAAACCTTGTACAAATTAAGGGATTTGTTCACCAAATGTTTGGCGCACGTTGCGTATGATATAAAATTTTTCCACAACCAACAAACCCCAAAACGTGCCCTGGTTACTACGTACGTAATCAAACATGTTTTAAAATGTAAATACATACAGACGGTCGAGTTTTCCGCAGTAAATAGGGTTGTCTCTAGTATTTCTTATCATCAAGTTTAGTGAAATGGCGATTTAACCCTGTATTAAAAACTAATTCACAAATAAATTAACTCATTTTTAAATTTAACCCACGAACGTGTGAGCTTTTATATAGCCTAACATTAATCATAAGTTTCATCTGGACATGAATATGTTATCATCAGGCAAGATGCTTGATTGTTTTCAATTTTATGTTACATAAAACAAATGAAACGTTATCAATAATTTGCTTTTCAGCAGTAAAGTGTTGGAGTACTACGAAGCTGCTCGCACGGACTGACCCTTGGTTTATCTATACTAGCCACCATGACGTCAGCGTTAACCATAGTCATCTTCCATGTTATAGAGCGGGGTAGAAGCACCTTTTCGATCTTGTGATATGAAAAAGTTACTTCAAATTTTCCAAATATTTCGAAAAGAAAAGGATTTTTGGTATTAATAGGCAGACAATTTTACATAATGCTCGAATTCAAGTTATATATTTTACTTACTACTCGATTTGGTCGAAACTGTAATAGTTTTCTATTTTTATATTTTATTCGTAGAAGAAAGTAGTAGGGTAGTATTAAGATGACAATAAAGATATTTTGTGTCAGAAAGCTATAGCATAAAGTATTACCTCATAAAATAAAATAGGCAGGACCACGTCAAAAGATTCGAGGATAATAAAAGTTGACAACCCTCACAACTAACACAAACAGATTCTGAAGACCGAATTATGTATTTCGTAAACAAAATAACCTTTATACCTTTTTTATAGAGTATATTTTTGAATAAAATACAAATACGTGATTTGAAATAAGCTTAGCCGTATATCAGTAAGAAAATTTTATACGAACGACTCTCAAGGGCGAAAGTATCACTGTATGAGTAACATGACCATGTTTTGTTTGAGAGCGGGACACTTTTTTTAAAAGAAAATCTACTTTTCTGCGACATTAATCAGAGACTTACGGAATGTAAACAATAAACAGAAAACATTTGAAAATAATGAAAATATATTGATGAGCAAAAGCTCATTACCTGGGCGAAAAAAAATTAAAATTACATTAGGTATAATTTTCCAAAATAATTCAAATGTTTGTTTGCCAAAGAACTATTTTTAACAAGTAACATTTTGTCGGGGTTTCGTTGAAATTTTTAACGGTGTCTATAGGCCAAAGTTATCTCTTACCATCAGGAGAGCCGAATGTCACTGTTCACTTTGTTATTCCATAAAAAATTAAATATCATATTTTTATAACATAATAAAATTGTATGTTTTAAATACAGCGTAAAAAATCATGCTTGTTTGGTTTCCGTGTGCGGGAGACGCGATGATAATGAGGTGCATACGCCGTGTATTATGTTTGTTTGCAAAAACGGAATATTTCGCTATTATTGAGGACAGCGAAACGCTCTTGGAATCAGGACAATCCCTTCAAAACCAAGATAGATGGTTACCTTACGTATGAGGGAATATATTTGAATAGAGATTTATTTGATATTCACAGAGGATACAAAAGCCGGATTAACATAAGGTCAACTATAATAATAACAAAAGTTAGAAATTGTAGATCCGTGTTATTTTAGTTACAAAATTTGTATTTTATGGCTACTTTTACGGCTATAAATTTAATGCGTACCATGTTTGAAGCAGAATTTAAATACTAATAACTTTTGCGCTCAACTTACAGGCGCTGGACCTGAAGTGACTATCAAGACATGATGTCAGATATATATGGTTTTTATCTCTGGTGTCGACGTAATACTCTTCAAGAGGTACTGGTGGTAATTTGCACTAACTAAACTTATATTAGGTTATTGTTATCTTCTTTCAATGCAGGGAGTAAAAGGATACAACCAGTTTAGTGCTGTCAAATTAGTTTGTACACTACACTTCTAAAGATCCGAGGTTCTATAGATCCGACAAGAGGCTCCTAAATGTAACGATGTGGTGAAAGCCACATCGTTACATTTAGAACTTGATACTCCCTGCCTACCCCGTAAAGCCGTGAAAGCCGATCAAGCTGTTCAAACATTGTAGACGTGTCAAAAAACGACATTTTTGACAAGAATCATCTTCACAAACATATCCCACAAAAAATAGGCAGAGGCACAACCAGAGCACCGACGACTAGCCAAAGACACTAAGTCTCAGTATTTGGTAGGTGACAAGCCTATCGCCAACCGAGCTCCAATCCCGGACAACGTAATTTTCATTAGAAAATTGAAAATCTGCATTTTCTAGTTTTTTTTTGTTACCCGACCCCGGCAACAAACACGGGACTTCAAGAAGTCAAATATGAAGCCGGACCGCTAGATTACAAAATCGAGGCATGGATCATGATAAAACTGATATGAAGCCACCTCAAAATCATGACCTATCTTACATCAGAATTCGCACCATTATTAAACAAAATTTGTTGTATAACGTCATAGATAAGACTCTACGCTGTTTGCACTTTATACAAATAAAAAAACTTTCGAACAGCTTTTATTTACCTTTCCACAGAGTAAAAATAAATATTCTTAAGTTCCATAGAAAATCATTTGCAAATCATTGCAAAAAGTAATAAAAAATAAAACTTTTCAACAGCAACATTTCATAACAAAAGAGTTCTCAATATAAACCGGGATCAGGCCGATCCAGGGCCGCATTTGACGACAATAGCCGAACACCTCAACCCGGCCGAGATGTTTAAAAGCTTTTCTATACAGAATCCTATCCATTAGGAACATAATACATTGGGAAATCTCTTCAGTGTACTCTTATTTTTTAAAAACGAGTGGCCCAGCCTATTCCAATATTATGTGATTTTTTTCATGCACCAAAAGATTTGTACTTCCATGTTTTTAAGAGGCACTGCTGAAATATAAAAATCGCCTTTGTGGTCTAGCGTCGGACTTGACTTCTTGGATATAGGTATATGTCCGGTTACATACACACTAAGGATATTTTTTTTATTTTCGTTGTATTGTAAGATTACGCGCGCACTGGTGACTTGACTATTACCGTATCAGTAGCTCAGGTGGTTAGAGCATTCGCTCGGTTAAGACGGAAGGTTATAGGTTCAAATCCTAACTAGAGGCGAAATTTTTTCTTTCTTTATTTTCAATTTTTATTTCATGATTAAAGACGTGAACACTGCTGTGGCTCCGTATAAAATGACGTAATTCGATCCGAGTTTTCACGGGTTTGGATGGGACTAGTGCGTAAGCAGTATCCGAGTTCAGTCCAAGTTTTCTAGATCAATATTTTGACGGGTTGGATTGGACTCGGATCGGACGTAGTGCGGAATCTCTCTAACTCAGCAATCCAGGCGAAATAAATAGCGGCAACTCATTGCGTTCCATCAAAATCGGACGCGCGAAATTAGAAACTAACGAAACGCTCACTATTTGCGATATGCTAATGACGCGCTCAGATTTTTAGAAAAAATGCCCTGCACCGTGAACCTACTCATTTCGCAAAAGTGAGTAAACACATTCAGTATAGTGAACTGAGTTGTCGCAATGACACGATGCAGCGCAATGTTACATATCACTAATATAACTATATATCTATAGTCTTCTTCATATTAAATAACGGTGATAATTCTGCTGTGCACAAACTAAACTTATTTTAGATTCATGCTACCTGTTTCAAATGGAACGAAAACAAAAGGTTTTTCAGACATGTCAAGAAATATTTTAGACATGTCAGATTAGTTCGGATATATATTTTTTTATACAAGAGGAGGCCGACGAGCAAGTGGGTCACCTGATGGAAAGTGATCACCTCCGCCTACGAACATCCGCAACACCAGGAGTATCACAGATGCGTTGCCGACCTTAATGGAATGAATAAGCTCTTATATGGATATGTCAAATTGTGTTGTTGTTAATAAAGGTTTTCCGAGGAAAAGATTCAGCGTCCGTAGAAACGTCATGTTCAGACTAATCTGACAGCACTAAAAGTGTTCTGTATCTTTCTATTACTTCCGTTGAAGAAGATAGCGATAACTTAAAATTAGTTTAGTGAGTGCGCAATTAAATTAGCACCAATGTAAGTCATCCTTTATAAAACTACGGAACTAGGAAGTAAATAAACTAATGCTCAAACACACAAGATAGTAAGACGTAAGTTGTTACTCCAACAGAAAGGCTTTCAATTAGGCGGCCCTAGGCAGCACGTGAGCGGCGTCATCAAACACCGGAAATAGACTCGTCGGATGTTTACCCGGTGCTCCGGGTAATTCAATCACTTGATGAATACACGTTTTGTTTCCTTTG
Source organism: Calephelis nemesis (assembly GCA_002245505.1). Lineage (NCBI taxonomy): Eukaryota > Metazoa > Arthropoda > Insecta > Lepidoptera > Riodinidae > Calephelis > Calephelis nemesis. Next base: position 180,958 of record NJDD01006699.1, on the reverse strand, counting down.
TTAATTAATTATCAAATAAGAACAACGCTAGCCGTGTCGTTATAGTAAGACAAAGAAGAAATAATGGTTAGTTACTTATAACTAAATGACTAGATGAAGCAGCTCGCCTGGTTTGGCACAGAAAGCAGACTTATATGTTATAATATATCCTATTAATATTATTAATGCGAAAGTTGGTATGTATGTTTGTTTGTTACTTCTTCAAGAAAAACTGCTAAGCCGATTTTAATGAAATTTGGCACACCCATAGAGGATAAGTTGGGATAGCAAAAGGCATAGTTTTTTTCCCGAAAAAATGTTCCTGTGGGACTATCGACCACGATGGCAACACCAAGGGCAATAGCTAGTATCAAATAATTATAATGTAGCCATAAAACTAAAATTTAATATGAATTTCGTTCTTTTTTTTAACCGATTCCAATAGAAGATGATACTTTTAATGCGACTGTATGTTTTTTGTATGTTTGTTTTGCAATTAATTTCCCACCGATTTTGATATTTCTTTTTTAGAAAGATAGTTCATGATTCCGAGGTGATCCCATATATGTTTTATCATTATCGGACTAGTGGTTTTTGAGTTATACTTAATGGTGCATATTTTTTCAATAACCAATAATAGTTAACTGGAACTCAAAAACTACTAGTAGGATATTGACAAAATTCATGCGGGACCAATTCGGAACCATTTACTTTCGATAAAAGAATCAGGTTGGTAACAATGAAATAGAGTCGTTTTTGCAGTTTTACTGCGCTTAATGATTTGTAAATTTAGTGGTATGTATTATATTTAATCTCTGTTAGCCTGTTAGGGAGAGTGAGAGTGATGGCATTAAGCTGGTCTTTTGTATCACATTTTCTCGTGTAGAGTAAATTTTAAATAAATAAAAACTATACAGGGTAAATTTTAAAGTAAGGGAGTTAACGCTTAAATTATATTGCATTTCAAATATGATTGCCAAATGGGATTATTTTCTGTTATAAAAATTCATTTAATTAGTCCGCAAAAATACTTCACTTGCTGTCACGTTTCATTTTACATAGTACAGTTTATGACGTCACCAGCCTGCGCATACGGGAATCAATGAAATGCTTTGATTACGTTTTAATTATGCATCTTGTATTTTACGTCAGACATGAATTGTAATTTGTAATTTTTTATTAATGTCTCTCAAAAGTTGGCTGGTCCTTTAAATGTAACCCTGTATATAATCACGAAATTTTCGTTCGTAGTACAAACACACACTATAGTTTACTACTAAATACCAAATAATGGCGGTTTGGCACCATCGTGAATGAAGATGGTCGTTTTTTTCATAAATATTGAATTTCGTGTTTATATTGAATGAAATTAGTTAATTTTGGTGGTATTTTGTACAATTTTGTTCAGTGAAAATGCACAAATGAAATAATAATGAAGAAATTAGTGTATCGTGTATTTCCACGCTGCCGCCAAACCTCATTAGATGAGCTGGAGTAACGAAGCCACCGCATTACCCAAGGCCCTGACATGACTTTGTACATAGTGACCCATAACTGTTAATAAGAATTAACTAATACCTACGAAAGACATGGCAGCATCGCCTATTGATCTTAGCCGGCCCCAGAAAGGAGCAAATTAATAAATATTAACCAAATACTTCGATCGATTACTCGCAACTCGCAACAATTTTAACGTAAATGAATAAACTACGTAAGAAAGTGAATATACGAAGGTGCTAGAGTATCGTCGAACATCAATAATTCATTAAGGTTACAACAAGGTTAACTCATGATATATTTTCCACTTTACCGATTGCGATCGATAGTTATTAAAAGAAGAGGATTCTAGAAGGTCACGATATTATTGATAGGCACTTCATAGTTTTTCGTATCGGCCTTATGATGGATTACTGTTTAAAACTATTTGACCGCCTCGTTGGTCGAGTGGCTAGCGTAGACGCCTAACTAAATCGAGCAACTACGAGGCTCGGGTTCGATTCCCGACGGAGGCAGGCATTTGTGTGATGAACATAGATCTCTGCAATCTCGGCCTGCATTTACGGTCTGCATATCCGGGTCTGGGTGTTTATTAAATTTATTCTGGTATCTTCTTACGTATTATACATGTAGTATTAGTACCGTTGACTAATACCCATAACACAAGCATGTAATTAGCTTACTTTGGGGTTAGATCAATTAGTGTGACTTGTCCAGGGATATTTATTTATTTATTTGTGGGCATGAGATTTGACAACCCCATCATTTAAGAAAAAAATTAAAGTAATAATATTTTTTTAGGTTCATATTTTTAATAATTTCTTTTTTATTTTGTTAAATGTATAAACTTAGGAAATAAGGAATAATATTAATAAATGATAATAATTATAATAGTGTTTATTAGCAGAAACACGTGCTACAGAGTTTATTACAAGAATATTTGTAGATTTTTTTGTAGTAATGTTTTCATCATTAATACTTAGTACCTACACTAATACCACTAATAGTATGTACCGCTTCCTCTTTCATGTTACAATTTAAAATTAGGCATATTCCGCCTTATTCCAAAACGAGGTCTAAAAATAGTACCGAGTTTAGTACCAGGTTTAAACCATGAATTATTTAAAACGTTATTACAAAACGAGGTTTGACGTTTGTCCTTGGACTTTCTATGGTACTAAAGTTAGACCACTGCGTCCCCTAGTTTAACTTCGGTACTAACTTCAAAACGTCAAACATGGCGTCGTATTTGTTTCAAAACATTTTTTAAATTTGATCACAATAGCTAGAAATGAATGAACTCGATTGATTTTATGGATTTCGAAGAGTTGGAAATGTATTACCAACAGAATAGACCCTGTACCCTTTGAATTAAGTGACGAAGATTTTTGCTGTAAAGTTAGATTTTTAAAAAATTTGCAAATAAAATAGTGGAGTTATTGTGTGAGGATTAAGTTCACAACCCACGAGGATGAGCTTTGAATCCTGAGTTGCAAGTGGTTTTCACATTATGTAACTGGCTTCGTCATGTGGTAAGTGTATAAACTTTGTAAACAGTGCTAACATATTTCAATCCCTTCAGTGAGTAGGTACATACTTACTAAATTTTTTGTTTTATTTATAGATTGAAGACGATGCTGCTGCCTTACATGGTGTATCCCAGTCAGTTATAAGTAAAACATACCAAAACATAGCTGTGCTTTTAGCTTGTTTATCTCATAGATTCATAAAAAATCCAGCTAGATCAGCAAGATGAGGCTATGGCAAAATTTTCTCAGTATTGCACACTCTTATTAGAGTAATAAAAAATATGAGCTGATTGGGGTCAACCAAATATTAACTCGATAGGATATCCATCAATGTGCAGGTAATTGTGTGAAATATATTTCAAACTATTAAGTCTATAACCTATATTAACAGACACAATTGTTTTGTTATTAATATTATTGG